>JAVQJD010076306.1:0-14108 GCA_036023655.1 Nannoperca australis
ACAAACATAACTCCACTGATATTTGATTAATTTTATAAAGTATCATCGTAAAACAATATTGTAAAACCATACATACTTTCAAAATACTAAACTAAAGTTAATTTACTGTATTTTTAAAATGTTGCAACCGTCCCTGATCGGTGTTGCAACCGTCCCCATGGTTGGGGTCAGTTGCAACATCTGACCTATTCCATTCAAATTAATACTGTGACCGATATGTCATATGTACTCGTCTTTAAATGGTATGGGATAATAGTAGACAGATGTAAGTTTAACATATAAAAAGTTGGCACATCTAATCCAAATGGTCTCTGATTAACTGAGAGAAATGCAAAACATTTTGCAACTGTCCCCAGTCTCCCCTACATTACATTACATTACTTGGACAGTTACATTGCAGAAACTGTCCAAGCGTTTCACTTCATCTAATTTTAAAATGCAATGTGATAAATCTGACAGATTATTCTTCTGTATTTCCCACGCTACATGAGACATATCAGGATCATTCTTAGAATAACACTACTACAGTTTCAATTATATGACCTTTGATCAAGGAAGTACCGAACTGATTTGCAGTAAGGAGATAATCACGTCCGCGGTGGGAATTCTTTTTTTTGATAAACGTAATTACAGGACACAGCAACTTTTATTGCAGTGTGGCACTTTAATAAATCTACAGAACCAAGCTCGGATACTCACCATTTTGACACAGCAGTCCGACAGAAGTCACCCAAGTTCAAATCCTTCAGGTTTATGATATCCCAGAATCCCAGACGTATTACTGTGCGCTGTTCTTCCCAGATCTTCCCAGAAATCAGTGCGCTCACACCTTATCCAGTCGCAGCCGCGCCCTACTGCGCTCCAGCGGCTGATTGGCTGCAGAGGAGCTACCGGCCAATCAGCACGCGGACAGGTGAATCAGCGCAGCGTGTCGGAGGTTTGTTTGATGTGCAGCAGCTACAGTTCAGGACACATTTTGTTGCCATACATTCATTTTGTCATGTAGCCTATCCAACTTCGGGTATTATTCTCAAGGAAATCACAACATTGTAAAATAAATTGTCAGACAAAAAGTCAAAACCTTTAGTTACACCTTTAGTTAAATAAAGAAGACAACCATGAGCATTCTATATTTAAAATGACAAACATATCAATTTCTTTATCTTCGCTTTGTAGGTTAACAGTTACTATATAAGATGGGAGAGGTAATCGTAATCCATCCATATTATTTCACATAGGTTTTGTGTATATTTTTGTTCTCTTTAATATCATTTAGTCTGTCTTCACTGTCAATATATTTCAGTGTATTGGCACTTTAAAGTGACTTTGAACTAACCACTGCTAGCGTAAAATTCAGATAAACTGAGCTAACTAGCTAGCTAGGTTTGTGTAGAATTCAGCGTTTGTATTTACTTGGAGGTTCTACTTCACTATCTGTATCTGTCAGGTAGCCTGTGTTTTATGGTGTAAGAGTTTATTTTACAAGTTGTATTTTACTTCAGGACCTTTTGTACTATTCACCTGTGGGAGGAGATGGGAGATGTCACAATAAACAGAAAGTTTACATACTGTAGGAATCACGTTGTTATTACCAAATGTCGGGGATATTACAATGTGGCTAAACCTACTGTGAATTCACAACGACTCTCCAACCTCACACTAACTAACATAAGTCCCACCAAATGGGACATTATACGTTTCTGTTTGCCTGTAGGTTGAACAGCACTGCTCAGCTGATCTAATGCAGTCCTCCTTCTTGCCGCTGGATGGCGGGTGGATCTGTTGCCCACGGATGCTGGTTCAGTGGAGCTCCACGTGGTTTTGGTCCCGGGTAAAAGCGGAGGAGAGGAGCTCCGCGCTGCGAGACGCTTCCAGAGCAGAACCATGTCTCTGTACCGCAACTCCGCCTGGTTCCTGAAGGGAGTGACCGAGTTCACCAGGTAAGGTGCCTTCATCTGGCCCTTGTACTGCTCCAGGAGCCGGAGTGACTTGCTGCTGTGTGTTCTGTGTGCAGTGTGTGTGACTTCAGACCACTTTCACAGTAATTACTTTTCTGGATTCCAAGCGAAGAATTCATAGTAATTCCATCATAGGCACAGTAAAATTAAGGGAAGTCAATATGGAAGAAAATGTTAAGATTGAAAACTTAAAGGGCTAACTTCTAATAATTTTGCCTGATATTGAACTGAATGTCATTTTCTATTCTTTGCCTCATGATTTTATTGTAATTGTATTGTATTCCTGATTCTAATGGGAGTAAACATCAAAGGCCACTTCAAGTTAAGTGTTTAACATATTTAACTTTTGCAGGCACCATTCTGACACCAAATTATGTAATGTGACATTCATATCTTAATATATTTAAAACATATATTTAATATATCTTATTTTATAAATACTCTAATTGCCTCATTTGAAAATTTGCCAATATAGGCCTGAAATCTTTGATTCTTGTGTTCTTATGTTGTGTCCCTGTATACCTTTTCATTTTGTATGCATATTTCTTATATATAAATTGAGTTTCTGTTTATTTGAAATTAAAAATGTATTTACCAGTCTATATGAAGAGATCCTACGAGATGGGATGGGGCCGGGTCACTCCTTTCTAAAAATAGCCGATCTCACTGTGTAGAATAGAATTGAAGTGAATAACAACAGGAAAACCCATCTAAACTGCTCTCAGGCCCATTTTTATATAAAGGCTTTATAGAAAGGTTTTCTTATGGAAGTTTAAGCCATTAGAGACGTCAGTAGAGCTGAAAGTAGTAGTCGAGAAATTTTATCTGCAGCTATTTTGATAATTGATTATTGATTATTATTATTATTATTTTTAAAGCAGAAATGCCAGAAGTTTGCTGATTCCAACTTAAAATGTGAGAAAATGCTGCTTTTTATATGATTGTAAGCTGAATATTGTTGGGTTTTGGACTGTTGGTCGAACAAAACAACACCTGAAGACGTCACTTTAAGCTCTGGGAAATTGTGATTATTTATTATTATTTATTTACACATGTCTTACATTTAACATTTAACCAAATAGTGATTCTGTTCATGAAGAAATGAATCATCCAATTAATCTCAATGAAAATGATTCTTTTCAGCCGTAACTTTAAGTAGTATCTAAGTGAAATATGTCGGTTCTGTTGGGTTAGGTCAAAGGTCATATGAGGGATGGATCTTTGAAAGGGATGAGATGTGTAACTTGATGTATTGGTGAAAATGCAGCTGATGTTTGTTTCTACTGGTGGTTGCTGAACACTGACTGGAGGTTTAGTTTACAGACCTTTAGATTGTCACTACAGTGATGCGACAGAACGGAACTGCAGCGCATCTTTGAATATCACCGATTTATGAATTGAGTAAAGTTTACAGTGACTCAGCAGGAGCCATGTCAAGCCGTCAGTCAGCTGTCCGGCCAAGACGGGGGTCGAATCGCTTTATCTGTCCTATCTGATCTATTGCAGCCCTAAGGCGCCTTTCCTCATCAGTATACAGCAAGCCAAGTTGTCTGAAGAGGTGCTTTTGTGGTTGTTTCCCATCTCTCCTTTGTTCTGTGTTATCTTTTCTGCCAGAGAGCTGCCCGGCAACCCGCTGTGACCCTGCACTAATAGCTCTCTGCATGACACCATCGAACAGAGCGGGCATTTAGCCTCAGTATTACCCACCTCCCTGTCCCCTTTACCACCCCCCCCTTCAGCCACCCTCAACAATGGCATCCAGGACAATGAGGGGGATTGAAGTCCTTGGTGCCACACACACACACACACACACACACACCGATCCTGTTGTCACTGTCGGTAGTCTCACCCCAAACCACTCCTCATCAGAGATGATGCCAGGCACACTGTCATCTTCATTGTATCTGTACAGTAAAGCACAGATGTACAGTAACGATGCTGACCTCAAACACTCACCCACTCTGACCTCAACACACACACACTTATTTCATTGCTATCACTCTGCACTGGATCTCACTTCTCACTCAGCTGGGCCCTGAGGCAGAGCTCTACAGTGGATGCATTAAAGATGTGCACATGTACAGGTTGGCGGACATGAATGTGATGTAGTAAACGTCCCGTGTCCTGCAGGAATGCCTTCCTGTCAGCCTCCAAGAGGTTTGTGGAGAAGGACCTGGAGGTAACCATGGCCGGACGCACCTTCATGATAACAGGAGCCAACAGTGGCATTGGGAAAGCCACTGCCATGGCCATCGCCAAGAGAGGTACCAGTTTTTCAGCAAATCAACTCTTATATGAAGACAAACACATGGCCTGTGATTGACGCTCATGCAATGTTAAAGTCTTTGTTAACACTACTGTTATTTGGAAGAGTAACTGTAGTAATGACAGCAGATTGACACGACTCTTTTCCATTTTGGATCATCACTCTGCAAAAAGGTCAGGTAGCAGTTGGCCTCAGGGTGCAACACTTACAGTAAATTTACCCAAAACCACGTAGTGACGATAAACCTTTCAGGATATAGCCCAGGTCACACAGGTACAAACCCAGGTCCCACGCCAAAGGGAAATCGTCTCAAAGGCCTGAGTGTCCTCCAGGCACCTCGTTGGTCTCTCAAAACACGGCACAAACAGAAACAGCAGTCTGGGGACCAGTATTTGATATTTACAACCCTTGCAGACATTTTACCTCAGCAAAACACTTTTCCAGTCACAAAAGTTGCATGATCTATTCTGTTTATACCTTTATCTTTATCTGAAGGGTTACTATCTTCCCAGCTTTTTCACAAATATCAATAGTCATTGTCAAAGTGACATAAGACTTCATTAAACAAACCCATTTCCCTAGGAGACATCCCAAGATATAGCTATTTGAACATCACATATGAAACTTTAAAACGTTGCACAACATTTCTCTTGTCTTCTCTTGTCACACACTACAGTAAATTACAAAACATTCAATACATTCAGGTAATAACCTCTAGCCCATATACATTTCAAATCTAAACTACAATTTATGCAAAACCTGATATTCTATCATTTGCGTTAGTTGGAGGCATCACACAAAGTTGACAATAAATCCAACACTCTTCTACTGCCCTTGAAAACATGGTCAGATGCTGTTTTGCTCAGCTGGTGAAGAATGTTAATCCCTTCTTCGTCACAGGTGGAACAATCCACATGGTGTGCAGGAACAAGGACAAGGCAGAGGAGGCGAGGGCCGATATCGTCAAGGAGACGGGAAATAAAGTACAGTATGACTCACTTGTCAGACAGACCGTTCACCAGACGTGACATTATTCATTATTCAAAACTGCTGGTGTCATTACAGGAGGTCTATGTCCACATCCTGGACCTGTCTGAGACCAAGAAGGTCTGGGAGTTTGCTGAAGCCTTCAAGAGAAAGTACAAGGCCCTCAATGTACTGGTGAGTAGATGCATATTTTCATATTTGTAAGTATATGGCAATGTGTAACCCAGTTATTATCTGTTTTACTGCTGTTGACTTAAGGTCACTTCACTTTTCTTCTCTCATATTCTTTGATACGTTTTGGATCAAAATAAGCCGGAACAATGATTGTCTGATGTGTTGTAATCTGTGCAGATCAATAACGCAGGCGCAATCATGAGTGAGAGGGACGTGAACGCTGAGGGGCTTGAGAAGAGCTTCGCCTCCAACGTCCTCGGTGAGTCACAGGTTGGGGGTGAGGTGTGAAGAAAACATTGATAAGAAAGAAAGATGATTATGATTTATTATTTTTTGTCTACTAGGGGTTTACATTCTCACCAAGAGTCTCATTCCCTTGCTGGAGAAGAGCGCAGATCCCAGAGTGGTGAGTCTGTGTTTGTTTCCTGTCGGATCCTCCTACCACCTGCTCTGCTATAGGTTTGCCTTCTCTCATAGAATTTATAGGCTCTGTTGTAAAAATCCATCATTTTAATGAACATTTAATAGATTTGGGCCACTGGGTTGTGGCTATTTAATGGTTTAGCAAAAAAACATTAAATCAATCAACCAATAAACCTTCTTATTATAATATAAGATACATGTAATAGAGCTAATTTTAACAATTTTATATTTACAGTTTTGTCTTCTTCAATGTAACTAGTAACTATAGCTGTCAGATAAATGAAGTGGAATAAAGTGCAAGTCTCAAGGAGCAAAAAGATGAAATACTCAAGTACCTCAAAATACTACACTATAAAACAGTACATAGACTGTGTGCCCAGCCCCAGCTCCCTCTTCTGCTGTCATGATTTTGCAAGATGGATTACAAGGAACATAGGGAATAGGACTCAAATGCAGATGCCAGAGGCAGAACTAGTTCAGTTTAGTGACTTTATTCACTAAAGAAAGTAAATATCCCCCAAATACCAATGGAAGAAAACACTAGGAAACGCTGGAATGTTTAACACATGGTGCAAAGACAAACTGACACTGAAAGCAGGGAACCCACAGATTAAAAACACGGGTGAAAGTAGTCAGGGCAGGCCAGACAATCACACAGGTGGGAAACACACAAGGGCAGGAAGTGAAGTATCTGAAATTTATCACGTCACCCATGCTTCCATCCGTCCTTGTCCAGATCACGGTGTCGTCAGGGGGAATGTTGGTGCAGAAGCTCAGAACAGGAAACCTGCAGTCTGAGAGAGGCCGCTATGATGGGACCATGGTCTACGCCCAGCACAAAGTAAGACCTGAGTCTGGATGCCTCAAATCTGTGTCTACTTCATGTGTAGACAAAGAGACGTGAGCTTCACCTGCTTATAGTCCAACCCTTCAGACATCCTCAGCGTACAGGAACTCTCCAAGACACCTTTGTTCAAGTCTGTGTGTGTGTGTGTGTGTGTGTGTGTGTGTGTGTGTGTGTGTGTTCCAGAGGCAGCAGGTGGTGATGACAGAGCAGCTGGCAAAGACTCACGCTAACATCCACTTCTCCGTCATGCATCCTGGCTGGGTTGACACTCCCGGTACAGCCCGCTCACTCACACATGCACAACACTAAGAGTCTACAGCATTCTCTGTTTTAAAACACTGCCCTTATATCTTCCTGATTACTTCCAGTCCAAGTTTGTTTCTCTTCCTCTCTGTGTCTGTCTCTCCCAGCGGTGGCCAATGCGATGCCAGACTTCCACAGTTCTATGAAAGACAGTCTGCGGACCCCGGAGCAGGGGGCTGACACCGTGGTTTGGCTCGCTGTCTCTGAGGCTGCAACCACAAATCCCAGCGGACGCTTCTACCAGGGTATGTCGCAAAAACTGCAACAAAAAAAAAAATGTTAGTACAACAAGACTGCAAAAGAAACAAACAGTAAAGAAGATACAAGAACAATATTGGCTGAATATGTGTTTGTCAGTTGTGGGTCAGCATGGCGTGTGTGTGTGTTTGTGTGTGTGTGTGTTAGTGTGAGGGTTTGGCCTGTGTCCACTGCAGCTGGAGTGGGCTGTTTCTGGTGCCAGATACTGCCAGAGAGTACAGTGCCTCTATGAGTGCACACACACACACACACACACACACAAATGCACTTTGGTGTACACACACATACGCACAGTGACAGTGCCTGTGTGGCTTTTTCCCCGTTACTGAATCTCAACCCTCTGCCACTCAGCCAAACTGCTACAGGAGTCATAATTCTAACAGCTGTCTACAAGACAATATTTACTACAACCGTGGCAACACTGACACTTTTAAATGCAATGCAAGTTGAAAAGCTGGGAACCAATCTTGTACATGTCCAGGTCAAAAAAGGAAAAGGTCTTCAGATCAGATCAGATCGATCTCAGAAGTGATGCAAAATCTGAACTGGGACACGTTCAGCTGGAGTGTGAACAAAACTCCCAACACTGGCTTCACAAGCAACATGAAATACAATGTATGATATAATAGCATACTACATTGTACATAGTTTCAGTTCAAGGAGGTCTTTGCTTCATTGATGAAGTCATACAAAATGAAAAATAAAAACATTCTACTGAATTTACTTTTGAAACTCTAAGCAAGGTATTCAAATGTTTTACATGTCATTTACAACAGTCTTAAGTATTCCTTTGCTTGCTGTAGGCAGTAAAGTAATTGTTGTAAGGAGACGTTGACCTATTAACTAACCTTCATTGGCTTTTTCAACACTGAGCACATCCGAGCTGGCCCTCTGACACTGTACTGTACCTCCTCTGGTCGATAGATAATTCTTACATGTACGTGTCTTTATATGTTAATATGTATTTGTGTGTTTGTGTACAGACAGAAACATGGTGTCCACTCACCTGCCGCTGGCCTGGACCCACAGCTCTCCCCTGGAGGAGCAGAAGTTAATGTCCCTGCTGGAGGACTTGGCCAAGACGTTTCAGCCCCACTGAGACAGCAGGAACTTGTTAGCATCACACCACCGACACTAACACCATCCGCTCATACTGACTGAGGCTGGGCTCATTTCGTTTCCCCCCCCCCCGTTGATATAATACACTGGTAGAGGGAACAGATCTGGGTCCATTTTATATAAAGCATTTGGAGTGTTAACACTATCTGTGGTCCCTGGCTTAAAATGGGACAAATGTGAAGATATACTGTGAGTTCTAAGATGTGTTTTGGAAACCCGGCCTTACACTGCCAGATTGAACTCACTTATGTTTATGAGCGATATATAACATGCGTTATAGCTATTTATATGATAACACGTTTTCTTATGTGTGAGCTCAACTTTATAAGAACTAAAAATGTAATTGTATGCATTTTTATAGTGATGCTGCCTTTATATGACTTTTCAAAGGATGTTTATTGCTTATAGAGAGCACCTTCATAAACCACACACACACACACACACACAGAGTTACTGTGACTTTATGAAAGTTGTCAATCAGATGGGAATCTGATGTGACCAAAGTCACTCACACACCCTGCATTATTAATTCACAACACCAGCTATGGGTTCAATCTCATACTCGACTTACAACATGTGCCAAGTGAGTGTGTTTAATAGCTCTGGAGATAACTGGTGGATTTGCCATATTGTAGTGCAGCTTCTATACTGTGCAGGTTGAGCTCAGGCTGGAGATGAAGTGCTCTCTTTATTTGCAGTGTGCTTTACATACACCACACAGCAGCGCCACTTGACATGTGCAATAAAACCCATGTATTTATGACCCTGTAATATCTGCAGAGCACCTTTAAAAACAGCCTTTTACCCACTGTGACTTTGGCTTGACTTTATCTTGTAAATGGCTGCTTGAATAAAGAAAATGGCTGATTGTTCGGTGTGTCTTATTGTGTTGATTTCCATAATCAGTTCCATACAAAAACTCTATAGGAAAAAACAAAAAACAGTCAAATAAACATATCAGAATATTTTTATTACGCATCGATTCTTTAGTCTCCCTGTGCCCTCAAACCAGGACACAGAGAGACTAAAGTCAGTACTGTATTGTCAACAAAAGTATTTAAAAAATACAAGTATTTTGAGATATACATTAACAACATCATGTTGGAACAGCAAGTGTCTTACAAGCATCTGAAGAGTAAAAGTCAAACAGAAGTCAGTTTACAGAGTTTGAGATTATGGGCTATGGTATTGTGGAAAATGAGCCATCTTTAAGTGTTGATGTGGCCTCATCAACATAAAGGCCATCCATTTTAGTGTTCGATGAACTAAAGAAGACAACACTAAATTGACTCCTATAACAGATAATAAGAAGAAGAAACCATTTACAATATGAGGAAATCTTTTCCTTCCTTCCTGCGACTGGCTGCCAATCTGAAGATCTGTTTCATTAGTGGTTTCTGCAAACGGCACATTCTGCCATCCATCATAACTTTAACATCTTGTCCGTCTGCTATGGAGTTAAGCTTTTCGAGCCAGAAAGCCTTTTATCTTCAAACATAATCTGTCACAAGGACAAGATAAGAAGTAATGACTGGAAGAAGCTCCAATGTCCAGTTAACTGAAAAAGGAAAGGAGAGCTTTGACTCCTGATTGTACGGTAGCATCGTCAATAACCCTGTCGATCCCCCGATGGCACTATAAGCCTTTGTGATACTTAGGGTTGGACTGATAGATCAGTTTGCCAATACTGCCTTTTGACTAAAATTGTTAATCAGCCAGTTGATTGTCTATTTTAATATGACAGAGGTTCAGCTGCATTAAGTCTTTTGAACATGCAAAAAAACTGCACTAATCAATGTTTTTATATTAACAATGGATCAAAATGGATTTATGGCCCACAAATGTTCATTTTGGTCTCACTGCTTTGCTCAACCCTGTTTCCAAGGGAGCTGTTTAAACCTGCTGTATGCCACCTGCCCAGCACAACATGGCTGATAGACAAAGTTAGCAACTAGCTGCTGAGCACGTTCAAGTATTTAGCGGCTAAAGAGCCACATAATTCTCTCAGAATGTGCCGTTGGCTAACATGTTTGCTGTAATATTTATCCCAGAGTGTTCAGAATCCAGACAATGAAAAAAGCCCCATCTTTAGAAGCTTTTCCACAAAATGCATTATTGGCGGGAAACTACAAAAAGGACACACAAGCTCAAATTTAAAATTAATTATTGGATACTGACAAACTGAATCAGGGACAGCTTTCAGTCTAACTCCAAGTATGATTTTGTGACATGTAAATAAGCCGTCATGTGATTAATCAATCAATCTCTGTCCATCATGTAGAATACTGCATGATCTGACACTGCCGACCATAACCACCTTACTGAGTCTGCATTAAAGACTAGTTTGTTATTACAAGGAAATAAACTAGATGGGCACAAAGGAAAGTAACCAACCATTTACAATGAGAACAGATAAATACTTTACTACAAATATAAATATACACTACATGATCAAACAACTGGAATGTGACTACATTTTGAAATCAGGAATTCCAACATTACAATGCTCATTTTCCCCACTTACAATAAGGCAAGCATTAGTCTAACATTAGAAGATCCTAGCCACTATTTACATGGACGCTACATCCAACACAGCTATTACCCCTCCCAAATCTGAACTTACAAAAATGCTTTGTTTAATTCAAAGACAAAGACCACGAGTTGTGCAATTCAGTGCAGTGGTGAGAGCATAATGAGACATCCTTGATGCACAGATGGCGTGGGGAAAGTGGGAGAGCTCCGAACAGAATTTGGGGGGGGAAAAACAAGCCGGATGAAAGGAAATGCAAACGAGATGAGGTGAGTGCATGAGAGTGAGTGAACAGTCGGAAGCACTGACAAACCACTGAAAAGGCTTTGTGAGTGTGCCCTTCTCTCTTATAAGGCTTTTGAAGGAACACAGGCAGCCCTGATCTGACCACGACTCAGCTGGGGGATGATTCAACACGCCGATGCTTAGTGCTACATTTTGTTTAGAGTACCTGTCCAGTACCTAAGTGCCTTTCTGGTGGGAGGAAATCCAATTTTTTAAATTACTGCTAAAAAGTCATTCTTGTGAGGCATCAGTGCCCTGTGGTATCTACCTACACAACTCAAGTTGTTGGTTTTTTTTTTTTTAACAGTGTGATACATGTCCAGGAGGCGGTGATGCTGTACTATTTATTTAACTTGTGTGTACCAAAATAAAGTTGGAGACGCAAATCCATAAAGCTGAAATGATCACGGGTCACACTAATCAAATCCTGAATTCTAATTCCAACTCAGAATGGCCGCGACAGCGGTCGCTATGGCGACACATTCCTATTTCCCATGCCCCATCTGGCTGGGTCAGTGCGGTCACGCAAACATCTGACAAAGTATATCAAATGTCTTTGGCAGCATCTTTGAGTGCACCAAGAGATCTCCCGCGTCCATCAAGAGAACAGGCTGTTCCATTGATTTTCTTACCATGCTTGAGTGATTATACACATTAATAATAGTCATGACTGACATGAAGAGCCCCACCCCAGTGACAACCTACGGATGTAAAACCTCCTGAGAGTGATTTAAGGCCAACTAGTGAAAGGAAAAGAAGCGGAAAAAGGGAGGAATAAAGACAGAAGAAGCTGATCACTTTGATCAGTGAGTCATTTCAAGCAACCATCTACTATGCACATGATGTCGGGGTATATACACGTGATTAGGCTTTTTTTGTACATGTTACAGTGACTGAGCAATATGCAGTTAGAGGGCACCAGTAATAAGCAAGCTAGTGTGTGTTCCTATAGAGATGGCAGGTCAGCGATTTAGTGAAACCAAACTTTACAGTGGAAGGGTAATAAAAAAGAAGCATTGGAAATATTAATATAATGTAAACACTAATATTATTACCATTCCTCCCATTAAAGAAATCATTACGATACATGCACACGTGTACACACACACCATTGTGCTTAGGGTTCTGTTTTGGATCAGAGCAAAAAGTCCAAGATCTGTCAAACACGCTTTCATGTAGGACTGACAGTGAAATTAAAGACGACATTGTTATGAGAAGCAAAAGGGATGCACTATCAACACACACACACACACACACACACACACCAAGCGCCGGCCTGGTTGTAGCTGAAGATCCCAGGCGTGATGGGAAGATATACTGTACAGAGGGGGTTTCCATGACATTGGAAGAGTGGGCGGAGCACGGGAGGCGTGGGGGGGTGGAGGGGTGGGCCTGTCGTGGGCTGGGCCAATCAGCGCGGAGAGAAGCCTGTTGCTAAGCTACAGCCAACCACCTGCGTCATATCCCAGATCTGTGGAGACAAACAGCCAATAACAGGGACAGAAGTGGTCTGGTGCAAAGCTGCATTTAAGGATTCTGCATTATTACTGAGAGGACTCATGAACTGCACGTCACTGTTTCTGTTATTACTTCAATACTTTCAGGATGGTTTTAGATTTGAGACTTTGAGGCATTTCTAATGATACATTTACACCAAACTACACAATGGATATGTGAAATAAAAGAACCAATAGAAAAGTGACCCATACAGAGATACTGAAGACCTCTACGCCTGAACTTAAGAGTGATATATCACCAAAAATCCCATGTTTGAAGTACCCCTGTTAGCTTAAAAGCTGTTAAAGGTTTGTAGTTTGCTTGAATTCCTCACAATAAATCCCAATAGTGACATATTTTTACGGTAGAAAATCAAAAATGGCCACAAGAAAGTTCTCGAACCATTTTGGCAGCATAATCCATTCTTCTACTGTCTTTTATGTGCATGTGTGCACTTTGTGTATTCATGGAGGATTAAAAAGACTAGGGGTCTACAACCATGCTAGCAGCTCTTTGACGTGGTGCTTTGAGCTAAATGCTAACTTCTGCATGCTAACCACATCCATGATGCTAATATGTTCATAATGACAATGCCAACTGGCGGATGCTATGCAGGTGTAATCTTTACCATGTTCATCATCTCCCTTTAGCGCGTTAGCAAGTTAACATTTGCTAATCAGCACTAAACAAAGCACAGCGGACAGGAATGTCATTAGTTTTGCATGTATTTGGTCTTAAACCAAATTAGACAAACCGAAAGTTTGACTAGAAGATGGCCCTAGATGAAAAGTTAAAGGATCATCAAAATGATTACAAAATCATCCAGAAAATGTTCTGTCAATCATTTATCTTCTGGGCATATCTGTACCAAATGCCATGGTAATCCATCCAATAGATGTTGAGATGTGTTCATCTGGACCAAAGTGGTGGGATACCTGATCTACAGGCCTACATTGCCATCCCCAAAGCCTGTTGCTAACATGGCTAAAGGTATATCCACAAGGATCCATCCATCAGGATCGACTTTTCTTAAAAAGTTAACATGGCAACGTTTGGAGGTCACTATATTAATGTTAAGAAACTGACATTAGTTCCTTTTCAACATTTTCTACCATAGTAGTTGTCTGCTGCTGACCTTACTTCAAAGCCTGAAAAATAATTTGAGTCTCAACAGCCAGAAAATGTGTGTCTGACGCAGCCTGAACACATGCATGAATTATCTGCTATCAAAGAACTGTTGTTGACCTTAACAATGCGGTCGCTTCCACAAGTGACCATCAGGCCTCTGGATGGGTCCATGTCCATGTGGGCGATGTTGTGTTTCCCCTCGTGGAACGTGGCCAATGGTGTTTGACTGCACCACACACACACACACACACACACACACACACACACACACACACACACACACACACACACACAGACACACACACACACACACACACACACACACACACACAC
>JAVQJD010076318.1:0-14732 GCA_036023655.1 Nannoperca australis
TGTGATTGGTGTCCTCGTCTCTCTCCTTCTGTGATTGGTGTCCTCGTCTCTCTCCTTCTGTGATTGGTGTCCTCGTCTCTCTCCTTCAGTGTGATTAGTGTCCTTGTCTCTCTCCTTCAGTGTGATTGGTGTCCTCGTCTCTCTCCTTCTGTGTGATTAGTGTCCTCGTCTATCTCCTTCTGTGTGATTAGTGTCCTTGTCTCTCTCCTTCTGTGTGATTAGTGTCCTTGGGTTTTGACTCTTCATGATGTGTTCATGGTGGAGAGGAGGTCATGTGGCTCAGGTCCTACCTGTTTGGCTGCACCTGGAATTTGTTCAACCTCATACGGGATCCATATTCTTTATATATGTTTGCAAACTATGTACCTAATACAATAATTCAGATTTATTCGGCCTACTGTCTGTACCTAAAGAGGGATCCCTCCTCTGTTGCTCTTCCTAAGGTGTCTTCCTTTTTGCTTCTTTTTCATATATATTGTGTGTAGTCTGTTACTTGTGTGCTCCTCTGTCCTACTCGTGGAGATTCAATACAATGGCAATAGCAGATTCTGTTGGGTCAATAAAGAAGGGCCAAAGGATCACGGTAGGAATTAAGATGTGACCATTTCTCAGTCATCCCCTCCCCCAAACGCACACTCACACACACATACTTACTTACTATGACAAATAGCCTGTGACGTGCCTCTGTGAACATGGCACGGAAGGGTCCACTCCCTCTCCACAGGGCTAATAAGGCAGTGGAGTCTGCCGGTGGATG
Source organism: Nannoperca australis (assembly GCA_036023655.1). Classification (NCBI taxonomy): domain Eukaryota; kingdom Metazoa; phylum Chordata; class Actinopteri; order Centrarchiformes; family Percichthyidae; genus Nannoperca; species Nannoperca australis. The sequence goes on from JAVQJD010076318.1 coordinate 758, forward strand.
GGACTCCGAGTGTCTCCACACTGGATCTTCCAGCGAATCATTTCACCTTCCCAGCAGTGGTCAAGGAAAATCTACAATGAAATCACAACGGTAGTATTTGTGTTTCTGTCTGTCTGCAGTTGCCAGGTAACAGCAGCACAAGAATTGCAGTTCCTCATCTTTACCTAACCCCAGGCTTTACACGTCACCTGACTCAGGGTCTTGATGTGCAAGAGGAGCAGATGGGTGAAGGGGTGTATATATATACAACTGGTCGCTCCAAACCTAGCTAAACAGAATGCACGATTTAATGACGTGAAGTGAAGTCTAAGTAATACATTTTAGAGGGGGGGTTGTTGTGCTAGGGTATGATCTAGAAGGAGACAGAGAGACCCTCTATTTAAATGACAGCATCCTTATGGAGCTGGGGCTTGGAGTGTGAACATTTCATTGCAAAGGTCAAGTCATTTCTTTCTCCAGGGGACAAAGAACTCTCTGTTCATAAGCAGGATAAATAACTGTAAAATGCTACTTTCTGGTTTATCAAGTAGGTCAGCGTAAATGTATACAAAAATAAATAATTATTTTGAGATATAAGACTTCACTTCATTTAATTTAATACCCTTGAGATATGTTCAGGACATTTTGCAAAGATGCACACATACACAAGGTTTCAACCCCAAACGCTCTTCTTCTCAGGTAAAGGAGATGACATGTTAGACATTATATGTCAGGTGTAACAAACATCGTCATGATCACGTCGAATAAAGGACCTTTGATGAGATAACAGTGTGAAAGTATTTTTTCCTCTATTTGGGCAGATTATTGTTACCTAGCAGCTGCAAAGAATTGGACATACGTCTGCCTCTCAAATTCAAGCCCTCTGATGACTTAAAGCCTAAAACAGAAATCTGTGATGAGACAGCCGTCAGCTCTTCTGGTCCTTTGCCTGGATTTTAAGTAAGGTGACCAGATGTTTGACCGGGACATTCTTATTTTGAAGCCATGATGTCTCCTGTTCCAACATATCTGCAGAATAAAAAATCCCTCACTTTTTGTTTGTCAGTCTGGTGAATTAAACACTGATTTGTCTATAGGAGGGTCACTCAGTCATAGCTAGAAAATAAGCAGAGTTGTTGTGTTTAACTGATAATTCATGTTTTTTCCCAAAAATGTTATTTTGGTGTGGGGACAATGTAGTAACCCTACCGATTTGTTTCAAGACAGAACCCAGGCTCTGAATGGTACATGTATGAAAATGTGCAAGAACCAATGCCTTTGGATGTGACTCTGACATGGTCAGCGTTTTGATTTATTCTTAAGAGGTCTTCTGGGTTTTGGAGTGAGCAGGAGAAGCAGAGGAGAAGAATCCATATTAATGCAATAAACTTACACCGTCCTTGTTTGTTCAGATGGTTTTCCTCGTGGTGAAGAGGGAGATCAAATGGGCACATCAATTATAAATTGTCCATAAATGTTACTGATGTGGGGCTCACTCTCTGGATTGTAGAATAACTCAACTCTATGGCTCCAGTGGGCCCTTGGACAAACACGACTGTGATGGTGGACAACAAAGACAAAATGCTCCCTCTGCTCCGAGCTGATTCTGACATTCAGGCTCTCTCAATCGACACCAGACATGGGCGGCTCGACCATCCCAGAACCCCACATCCCCTTTGTTTTTGTATATTAAACAAATAAGATATAACATGTTCATTATTTAGCTTTAGAGTTGCTGGTAGGCAGATTTTTTATAACCTTCAAACTGAGCTAAGCTAGCTGTTTCTCTGTTTCCAGTCTTTGGGCTAAGCTAAGCAAACTGGGTGTAGCTTCATATTAAGCATACAAATATGAAAGTGGTATCAATCTTCTGATCTTACCATTGGCAATGAAGGGAATATGCATAGTTCCCAAAATGTAAGCTCCCAGTCACATTTCTCTTTATTAGCCTGCTACCTGTAGGCTACAGCACACAAGCACGTTCAATGATCCTCTCAAGTTGTATAAAATGCCTGGCCACACACAAGAGTCTACATATGGACCAAGACCGTTTTTGGATATGACTTCAGCTCACATATCTCACTTTGGCCTTTCAGAGAATAACATCATACACAAGAGACCCTAAGATCTCTTCCCCTCCATCTGAGTGAGGTGGACAGGGAAAAGTCAACACTGAAAGCTCACACATGTGGCTGTAAAAAGGCAGCTCAGACGGTGTATTTCAAACAGCAAGGAGGAGGTCTTCAGGCAGAGGGCCACAAGGCATGACTGAGTGTGTAAATATGCACAAGGTGTTGATGTAGTGCTGAGTGCATACGCACAGTCATGCATACATCCTCCTAGGCAAAGCATGATCTACAACATTACAACACTAATCACATCTACAACATTTCTTCAGTAAAGTCTGTACATTTTGGTGGGGATTAAGAGGCTCTCCCCGAGTGTCAACTCGAGTCATTTCAGGGTGATTTTCAAATGTTTCAAACTTTCCACCGAGCACACGTTTCTACCAAAGCACACCCACCATCTGTCTTCACACAAAAGGAATAAAGCAGGGGTCATCAACTACATTTGTCCAAGGGCCAGAAGTTTTCAAAGCAGACAATGTGGGGGCCCGACTTTCAAATGTTTATAGATATATATATATATATAGCATATTGTTGCTTAATATTTAATCTATCAGTATAAACAGATTTCTAATATCCATAAAGATACCTAGACGCAAACATAGGAAATGTGAAACAAAGAAATAAAACTAAATCTTAAATAAGAGCATGTGAAAAAAATCAGTGTGAACATTTAAAAAACATTTAAATGAGAAAAAGAAGTTTGTTCCCATTCTTGTGTGAGAATAAGGCACAAGCTGCATTTCAAACATTACAAAAGATTCACCGGCCAATGCCAACCGAGAACCTCTGACTGCGAGACGACTGCACTAATCACTGTACCATCTTGCCATTAAGTAAAAGGTGTTAGTTATTCACACAAGGTTTTTAAATGGAGAAATATTGTAGCTTTCTGGGTTAGAGAAAAATACAAAACATTTTTATTGTGCTTTTGAGAGAACTGACCTGTCACCATGTCATCATGACTTGTTGTTGGATTTATTGTGCTTCCCATAATGACCTGATGCTGCAGAGGAGCTACTCAGGTGGACATTATGGCCTCGGTAAGAGTGCTTGACCTGCCTAATGTTTGAGGAAAACTCCTCTCCTATTTTCACAGATTCATGCTTCTAAGGTCAAAGTCAAGCAACAGTATATTTGCTTATTTTTAAACAGCTTTGATTTTTTTTGTTTAAATAAAGATAAGACAACCAAAATGAGTATGATCAGCAAAAAGTAACTCATGTTCATTTAAACGTGCTCCAGCAGTATAAAGACTTCAAACCATGCATGTCTGTATAAAGGTTTGTGCTAATTCAACTAAAATATTTCTTAAAATAAGTCCTGTTGGGGCTGCTAGAGGAAAGGTCGGGGATCACCAAAGTCAAAAGGGTCCGTCTCTTGAGACCGCGAATGTCTGTACAAAATTTCATGGCAATCCATCCAATAGTAAAAGAGATATTCAGTCTGGACCAAAGTGGTGAAAAAAGAAAAAAGAAAAAACATGATTGACGCTCGTACTTCATCTTCAGAGAAATAACACAGAACACACTTAGTCATTTTAATATATTTGTATATATTCATATATTACACATTTAATACAGGCACAATGAGAAATCATAAAGTAGAGACAAAAAGTGGCTGAGATATTTGTAAAAATGTACAATTTATGAGAATCATTTACACAATTTTGCTCTCCTTAAACTCTGTTTAATACAACATACAAAGACAGAAAGAATGTGAAAGTGACCGAAAGAGGAACCTTGTACGTTTATTTTGAAAGTTTCGTAGGGGAAGCAAGAACCAGCTTGCTAATAAGGAATACAAATAACAGAATGTGTGCTATTTGTTTTTTATGCATTCGGCTCATCTGACCAAAACCACTGACATAATTAATTATGTGAAAACACTGTACAAAGGCCTGGTGCTACAATTTTAGGATTTTATGTAAACTACCTTCAAACATTTGGCTGATTAAAGTTCAGAGTGAGATACAACATTTAAAATTCAACAGACAGAATCTAAACGGACATTTCCATCATCCATTTAAGATGCCTGCCTCTAAATTATTATTAAAGGCTTGAGTGTTAAACCAGGTACTTAAAGGATCATACAAAACATTAAAAACTGGTCATTACATATAATCACCCTGGCCCAGATATGATGAATAAATGATCAGTTTCCAAGAGAGACTTCAGATCAATCAAGTATGGATATGAGTTTAAATCACCTGCAAACCAGTAAAAAAGAAGCCAGCCTGATTTGAAAAGTTATTTCCTAAAGTCTTATCTGAGAGGTCAGTCAGTTGGCCACGTGATGCACAGTGTATGAAACTCTTGGCCTAAAAGGTTTTAAAGAAGCAAAAAAACAAATCTAATTTAAATCACCGCTTCCAGGCAACTAATCGCATCTCCAGACATGTCACATACCAACACATTAACCAATTTAAGGACCATTACATGGTTGAGGTCAATGCAAAAAATGTCCTACACAACATAAAATACTCCATCAACAAGTAAAACAGCCTCCACAGCAGCAGCCTTCATTAGTAAAAGACAAGAATGAAGAGTCAAACCATCCATCCATCCATTTTCTATACCCACTTGTGCTGTTTATAGTTGCAAAAGGCTGAAGCTTATCCCAGCATGCACTGGGTGAGAGGCAGGACAGGTATCTAACCACAGTCAACAACACTGGATTACTCAGTGTCGAGTAGTCGTGATAAGGCATTTCCATCATTAATTTGGCCTTATTGTGCTACTGCTCACTTACATCGTCTACTGCACAGTGAGTGTATGAGGTCGAAGGTCAACTGACGAGCGGTGGATAGAAAAAGACGAGATATAAAAAGAGTCCGATGATCAAACTCACAGAAGGCAAACATGACTCATTCATTTCTGGAAGACAGGTTGTAAAAAGAGGACACGTTTTCCCTTCAACATCCAAATAAACGAGTAAAAACTAAAACTAAACAACTGGCACATTGATGGTGCTGTTCTCATTAACTGTGCTGTAGTATACGAAAACAAAAGTTAGGTTCAGGCACATTTCTCCATTAACAGGGCACAAAAGTGTGATAAACAAGACTGCCAGTTAAAAAAAGAAGTTACATTTGGGGCAATATCCCTTGATTTAGTTTTAAAGCATCTAACATTTGACACAATGTTTTACAATCAAGACTAAAGAATAGAAATGAAGGGCTTTAAAGTGTAAAAAATACAAGCCATGACTGAAAAGGGAATTTACAAAAAATGATCAATTCTAAAAAGACCTCATTGATCACAGACCCCAGTAGAGGTGATTGTTTAAAAAACAACAGAAAAATGTAGCTTAAGTCTGGAAAACCCACATTTGGGTAAAACATTGATGCACTTTTGTTGCCTATTAATCCACAGTAGAAGAAGAGGCACTGAGGTCAGGGTTTCTTTTTTGCATTTGTTTGAAAGCACTTCAATGTTATTCTAAAGGTCACGCTTGTGCTGCAAGTGTGTGAGTACTGTTTAAGACAGATTCTACCTTCATTGCACATGATCAGAAAAAAAACAAAAAGACACAGGAGGAAAAGAGAATAATCAGTAAACAAAACTGATTTGAGGGTTGAGTCAGAGCTGGTCGAGCAGAATATTCAGTGTTAATATTTACAGTTCGGAGGGAAGAAGAGAGAGAGGGGGAGAGAAAGCTTTTCTTCTCTTTCATGCAGAAATGATTTTGTTTTATATTCCTTATAGGCTCCTGGAAAATGAATATAAGAGGAAAAAGAGCATCTGAAAGATTGTTAGTTTTTATGATTTCAAATACAATATAGATTTATATCTAATCCATAAATTGTTTCTGACTATACAAAAGTGAATGGATCAGAAAGCATTATTAGACTTCATATCTACACATTTCCTGAAAGCTCGTCTTAGTTTTCTTTTATTTATTTCTTTTTAACAGTGTTCAATACTCAGTGCTGTTTTATTTATTGTAGTGAGATTCTCGCTCGCACGTCTGTGCTCGGGCGGACTCAGATGTTCGGGAAGCCTGTGTCGAGCGAGATGTTATTTTTTTTCTTTAGAACCAGAGTGGTGGGTCACCTCAGCAATCTGCCATATAACGTCCTAGAGAGCAGAAGAAAAGAGGTGCAGTTTGAGTCGCCGATGCAGCCAATATACCAGCACGAGGTACGTATGGATGAAGTGTGCTACAAACCTGTGGCAAATCTCTTCTTGTTCAGAGAAAGTCTGTATCCAGTCCCCTGCAGCTCCATGTCCACCCCTGACAGGGTGCTCCCCTCACTCATAAACTGCACTGCCAGAGTGGAGGGGTTTGATGGGCCATCCGACAGTTCAAACTTGGCCCTCAGGGACCCAGCGCCTGGGGTCAAACACAAACAAATGCACTCAACTGCCAGCAACTGGTCCCACTCTCTACAAGTAGGATTTTCATCTAATTGCAAACAAAGATGAAAATAATTATTTACCTTCATTTTCGGACTTCTCTGAGATGTCACTCAGCTTCCACAGACACTTATTCTGCTCGGGATTCCTAAAAGAATAGGAAGAAAGAAAACTTTAAGCTGCTTCTGTTTAACTAACTGAATGTTTGTCACACTGTTTGTGCCGCCGCTGATACAACAAGCTTACCACATGGAGTTGGGCAGAGACTGCATGTTGGTGACTCCTCCGTCAACAGGCACCAGGATCTGCACGTTAGTAAGAGAGCCGGGGGAGGCCATGGACTCCGGGTTGTATCGGTAGTCCACCCGCAGGTCTGATGTACTCGGCGTACACTTCCAGTATATGGCCAGGTTGAGGGGAGTGGAATGGATCCCGTCAGACAGCACCTGAACGCAGCAGTACAGCGCGATTGTCCGACTTTAGATATGAACACAACTGCTTTGAGTTTGAACTGTTGAGAGCAGTGTTCCCAATATCCTCTTCTGCAACGAGACTATACGAAACCAAGTTTGAAGTGTAACACAAAAGTCTGAATCTCAACTTAGAAGTTTAAATGTTCGAGTTTTGACACAAACGTGTTTACTTGGTTTTGCTGTGCTAAAAGTGCAAATGCAAGATAAAAAGTGACTTGAGGTGACTTGGCCAGTTCATGGATTGTTTGTGTTCTTCCTCACTGAACTTCTATTTCATTATGCTCCTAGATGTCTTGATCCACCACATGTAACCTAAAACCTTATTTGCCTGAAGAAGCAGGGCCTGACTATGGGATGGCAGGGTGGCCTTTAGTGGTTTGTGAGGTTGTGGGTAACGATGCTTGATGACAGCGTGGCAGAACCGGCTGTAGAATCCCTTAACAAAAGTTCAGGTACTCACACAAATGTAAAATATGAAAATAAACATAATACTGAGCTCTTCCGATTGTTAACACACAGTAAATTTACCAATATTATAGAAAATAGGTTTACATCACAAAAAGATCCTCTAATGACATGTTACACATAGTAGACATGTAGCCTAGAGTCTGGACTAAGGCTGCTTCGGGCTGCAGGATCAAATAGACAAAACACAACCAGCACCATGAAAATACTGTGATATTATTCCTCTTTAACTTTGGAAAGTTGCTTATTTGACATTAAAAATACATCCTGTTCTGTCTGTATTTCCGCCCTGCTCACTCTCCGACCCTCGTGCTCGTTTTTTGCAGCGTTCTCAGTCTACAGGGTGAAGCACTTAGAGAAGGATGTTTTTAGAAAGCATTCTTTAGCTGCAGTTATTTTATCTGGATTATGTTCTGGGCTCGACGTAGGCCGACTGACCTGGTATTTTAGGATGTCCACATTATAGTAGGAAGCTGTAGGATTCTGATCTGAGGCTTTTCTGAGGTAGGACGTCAGTGCTTGCATGTTGAACCAGAAGTCCTTGGAATTTGAGTCGCTTTGGGAAGGATCGCTAGATAGAAGACAAACCGTCAGAAAGATGCAGATGCACACACACACACACACACACACACACACACACACACACAAAATAATCCGAGGCTCAATTATTCATTGGTCTTCTTGGCTTTGTGTGTAAAGCTCCAATAGCTTGGAAAAAATGACCCTGTTATATCAAACCAGCTACTAAATCATAGATTCCATGTGATTCAATTAGTCCGGCCGTGTGGTCTTAAGGTTTAACTGAGAGGAACCAGAGCAAGACACATTCAAAAAACTAGTGAAACTGAAAAAGGTGCTAGTTTTCATAACTTTCTGGGAAGGCATATAAACTAGTCACATAGTTTCTTTTTAAAAGTCGCAGTTTTAAAACAGAGCCTGCTAATTTAGTGGCATATTGCAACTTGAACTGCGGGAGGTGGGAGATAATATAATGCTTGTTAAGCGAAGCAGCTGTTATATGAAGCTCGCTGTTCTTTGCTGTTTCAGCACGTGATGTGTTTCAGCAGAGCTATGGGCTGTTGAGAACCTGGCTGTTAAAGTCTGGTGGAAAATACTTCCCTGACAGCTTAATGATAGCTTTATGCCAGATTGCTAATTGAATTTCCTCTCACTGACGCAGACTACATTTCCTTCATTCTCGCTCGTATCATCGAGTCCAAATCCCTCTTTCACTTAACCACGACTCTGACAAGTTATGAACTCATCCGCTCTGAAAAGTCCGTCACTTGCAATGCGGACGTTTTGTGATGACCTCTTCCGGACTCCTCACCTGTACAGCAGCTGCTGGTTGGGCAGGATCTGCTCCAACCTGCTGGTGTTCTTCAGCTTGAAGGTGAGCACGGCCGGGGACGGGTTGGTGGTGAACACCTTGATGATGCCCATGGGGAACGACAAGGTCATGTCCCCCGTGATCTTCACAATGCACCTGTGGATTGTAGCCACGTGAATATGAATTACGTCTTAGCAGAGCATCTGATCGATTATGGTTTGGTTTATCAATTATTCTATTATTCTATTTCATTCAATAAGCAATGATAAAAAATACAGAAACATATAAAACAAGAAGCTGGAACCAGAACATTTTTGGCATTTTTGTTTGAAAACTGACAAATAATCCAAACGAAGGCCTCTTTAGAGTAGATACTGAACACATTGGCTTCAGGTCCCAGGTGTAACACGTCCACTTTTCTTAATATAAATGCTTCTATAGTGTAATAAGGATCCACCCTTTAAACAAGTTGTGCGGCAAGAAGAGTCTTCCTTTAGTAGTGGTCGGTCTAGGCTGTGGTGGTAGCAGCCCACAGCGGGGCTCAACCTCGCATCCGTGTCTCCGCTGCATTGCTTATGAAATGTTCCATTTGCTAATTCCTGCAAAAATAAGCCTTTTGCGCAGCAGCAATTTAGCAGCAGTTAACCAATAAAAGGCTGTATGTTTTCTCTGCCCTAGACTATAATCTGCCGCATGTAGGTTATCCACTCTGAAAGAATGGTGTCAGACTAACGCAAAACATTCCACACATGCAGAGCAAGAGGGAGATGCACTCTGCAAAACGCACCAGAAAAGCTCTTCTGAGTGTAGTGCACATGGACCAGGCAGACAACACCGCGTCCTGTACAGCTCATAACGCTGCATGTGTTGTAGTTAACGTCCAACTGTGGACAAAAATGTGTATGCGTGCCGGTCCACGTCGGGGCCTTTGAGCAGCAAGAGGTCATGTGAGACTCACTTAGTGGGATCAGCTCCTTTGAAGTAAGCATTAACCGACTCTGTGAAGGCCACGGCAATGGGCAAAGCATCCTGGGATGCCAGGGTCACAGGGCTGGGACCGCGAGACGTCCCTGAGAATGAGAAAAGGCACAGGAGTGAGAGGTCTGTTGACTCAGGCTGCGGATCATACGTTAATACCAGCGGGGTCCAGAGCTCACATCAGAATTAAGAAGGTTTCATCATGCACAGATGCATTATATCATTGTGAATATTTGTATTATTGCATTTCATAAAGTCAGCCAATCAAACAATGCAAATCAGTACATTAATAGAAATAAGGCCAATATTTAGAGTAGACCGTGCTACAGCTGCTTTAGTTTAAGTTAAGTACTATTAGACGGTCAGACAGCATATTAAAACTAAAGACGACAACAGATGTACCAGTCAAATCATTCATTACTTCAGTATTTGAACAGATCTTTATAATGTTATGAGTTGATGCACGCAAGACAAATGCAATCACTGCAAAGCAAGATATCCAGCTGATGTCCGTCCAGACCGTCCAGCAGACCAGTGTTAGTTTTAGTTAAACACAGAGGAGAGTCCTCTTGTATGAACTTCAACCATACCTGCTGGTGTTTCACACCGCTTCTCAAAGGTAGGCAGCTTCGCTACGAACACATCATCCTCTTTACACCAAAATAAAAGCCATACAGAAGAAAAGAGGAGATGAACACGTGTGAGGAGGTGACGATGCCGAGCACAGTTCTTAAATGTGTGATGGTGGAAGGTGAGCCCTGAGCTGACAAAGGCTGATGTGATTGCATAGACGTGAACGAAGAGCTAACCCTAGAGAGGCCCTAGAGATGACATTCTTAGCATCAGTGAAATGTATGCAGAGCGGAGATGATGGCTGTAAGCACCACGGAAAGAAGCGTCTCTTAAGGGAAACAAGAGTTTGGAAAGACAGACTCACTTTGACTTAGTAGAAAGAAAGGAGAGAGGGAGAGCAGCTCTGGCTCTAGGGAGGAGAAGGGGGGAGCAAAGGTGTGCTCGGCTCCTGTAAGGAGAGGAGTCAAGGAAGGAAGGAAGGAAGGAGACAGGAGTGAGGGAAGAGGAAAACAGCACATTGTGTTGCAGAGACAAAAGATATGTGACAGGCGGGTGAAGGGATGTGGAAAGGGAGAACAAATAGTCCAAAAAAAGAGATTTTATATACACGGAGGAGGCTGAGGAGGCTTACCGACAGTGGGGGTGTTTCCGGCGCTGAGTGAGGTATTTGAGGACAAGGAGGAGGAGCTCTCTGCGCGGGCGAGGGGTGCAGTGGGAGGGGGGCTGGCGTTAGATGTCTTGGGTGGGCTGAACGGCCGTACCTGAGTGAAGGGAGCCAATCAAACAGGATGGTATTCATTTTACCAGCAGTAAATGTCGCGTTGCACATATAGGGGGAGTTGTAATTACTCACAATCTCATTGATTCCTGTGAGTTTCCCAGTGGGGAGTTTGGGCCTGGAGGAGGGTCGCGGTGGGGGCACCAGGGCTCCAGCTGTCAGCGGCGTCGTGGGTCGGTGTGGTACCGGCACTGCGCAGAGGAACACGTGTCCGTGTGACCGGTTAGTGACAGTTAAGCCGCATGGGAGTCAGGCACAAACAAACAAACAAACCAACATGTATCCACGTGTTGCAACTGGGCTTCAGTCGAGTCAAAACCATCATGCATCAAAAAAACACAACAGCAAAAACATGTTTACAAACATTAAAAATCATAACAGGAAGTAAAACAAAGTGCAAAATCAATTTCACGAAAATAAACTCTTAGACAAACATGTTGCAAACCAGGCAGAGTTAGATAAGCAGAATAATAAAAAAAAAAATTACAGAAAAGATTCAAAATACAAAACAAATGCACAAAATGACACCATACAGTTAAAATAAAACAAAATATAGAACTGAAACTCCAAACCTCAGGCACAACACAAGTCTCCAGCTTCAGTAATAATGTTACCATTGAATATTTTGCCTGATGGAGACGCTGCCATCGCCCTATCTGTAACCCCAGAGAAGACATCAGAGAAACAGGGGTTGCCGTCTTCCCTGCTGCCCGCCGCTTTGCAGTAGGCGTCGGCGGAGTCATCAGAGAGGAAGCGACTTGACCTGCTGGAGCCAGACTGGGGCCTCCGGAGCTCCTTTGCAGACGACCCCGAGACCTGACGGCGAGGTGGAGCGAAATTATCACTGAAGTCGATCCACTGGCTCTGAGACCAGGACCCGGAGGAGAAGGACACTGAGGAGAAGGCGTCGACGCTCTTTGGAGGGGTGGCAGCAGCCGGGCTTTTGATGGGGTCGACTGGCTCAGCCGGGAGGGTGATGGGGGCGCTCTGGGCCCTCGCCGGCACGGGCTTGAGCGCTTGGAAAGGGTTTTCTGGCGAGTCCCAGGGAGAGGATGTGGACGAAGAGAAAGAGGAGACATCTCTCTCTTTGGATTGTTGGCACTTTGCCGGGGGAGGAGATGGCTCCCGCTGCGGCACCGTCTCAGCTGAAGGGGTTGATGCGATCGGCAGGGGCGATAATCATGACAAAGTATAGAAGGTAAACTGACCACACTTTTAGAAAACCACAAAACCGACCCCTCAAAAGGTAGCAGCACCTTAGCAGCTATCACTATCTGAAAATGAAGGCTTTACTGGCAGAAGGTAAAGAGAAAACAACACTAGAACAGCAGACACACATACTTACACATACGTTTCTACCAGTTTTTGTTGGATTAAGATGTCCTTGTCTGTTAGATACTAACATGTGTATACTGGTTTTATATTTAACAACTAAAATGTATCTAATCAGCAATAAATGTCCTGATAATTAAAATACAAGTCAGTCTGTCAAGTCAGACTCTCACACACGTTCACATGCATTTGAAGTAAAGAATGCTCTAAGGTTTATGTGAAGAAAAGCAAAAATGGAGCATGAACACCATGCAACGCGATAACTGACGAGTGCTTCAAGCTCTTTTCCTTTAAATCAGCGACTGATAAACGCAGCACACGTGTTTTACCTGGTGCCTCTGGCAGAAAGACGTCTGAGTCATTCATCAGAACAGATGGAGATGGAGGGATTGAAAGGAAGAGAGAGGCAAGGTCTAACGAGAGAAGTTCAAATAAATAACATAAATAAAACATTGAGTAATAAAATAAAAGTTAAAAAGTAAAACAAATGAAAATAAAAAAAATATAAAAAAACATAAATACAATGTATGACATAACAAATAAAAAAGAAATGATCCATTTTGAATCTCTACCTAATTCAGTAAGAGTTTAATCTTTTAAACCCTCACAGACTAGACTTGTTTAATGTGTCATGTGTGCATTTGGAGCTGTTAATGCTGCTACACTGTACACAGAGAGATTTAACAGGCTGAGGACTTAATTCCCATCACCCAATCTTAATCAGCCCACTGTACGATGCTCTTTTGACTTTTAAGCCAAGACCTTTGACAGTAACGAGACACTGTTTGACAACATACGTGCCAGTGGGCTTTATGGCCGACCCCCTGACCTCAACTAGGTGCCAATTAACTGTGGATTATGATTAACCTAGGCAATGGGTCAGCGCTAATGTCACTCTGTTTAAACACTGGTGTCATGCACGTAAAGCCTGAGAATCACACTATCAACGCTCCAAAAACCTGGAAAGTAAAACAAACACTTGAATGTCTCTTAGGGGAGTCTGACTGTAGATTTATAAGAAGCTAACGTACAGCACATTCGTAGTATAGAACTGCAAATACTATTCAGGCCTAGAGAAAAAGACAGGGGAGCTGCAGAAAGTTGGGAAAATGACTGAAAAGACAAACTGCAAACCGGGAGAGAAAAGGCCTGTCATTTTAATTTAAGTCCAGTGCTCTGTTGACCTTAGGGGTCAGTCCCTCCATCTGCGAATACTCTGCGAGGAGAGGCGTCCAACTGAGTAGCCCAGAAAAAGAAAGAGAGGGGAAGGGGAGAGTCTGCACAGTGCATAGAGAGGTGATGAGATCAAGGAACAGAAAGAGTAAAAAGGACCGGATCACTGGCTCCACACAATAAAAACCAGAATGCTTGTAGCGCGGTTGCTCCTTAAAGTTATAATCTCTGGGCTGTAGTATAAAACCACCAGTAACCACAGGTGTCAACAGCCAGGAGCCATCAGGACTCAAACCATGAGGACTCGAACAGTGCTGAGGGATACAGTGTGATAGGTCAAACTCTTCAGTTGTGAAAACATTCTGTATCTGTGCACAGGAATCAAGCCACGATCAGGCTTCAGGGCTTAC
>JAVQJD010076320.1:0-20797 GCA_036023655.1 Nannoperca australis
TATTTCTTTAAAGTTAAGACTAGTTTAAAGTCATCTTCATTGAAAAGTACAGTGCTTTTCCTTCAAAAATAAGGACATTTCAATGTGACCCCAAACTTTTGAACGGTAGTGTACTTAGTATTGAAAATTGGGTTAGTATTGAAAACGGTGGCTCGTGGCTTTTTCCTTCTGGCACATTTGAACTGTATTAAGGAAAAAAACACTTCTAACACAAATGAGGAATCTTATAATTGCATAATGCACACAATTATTATTGCATGTCAAGACTTACCAGCTACCTGATGAGTCTCAGACACATTTAAGTGAGTCAGGCTCCCAAATGAATCCCTTTAAACTTGTTCTCTTTGATACTGGTCTGCCATCTCTTGTGTTTACTTTGCTGGCCAACAAATGAAACAGCAGAGGAGATGAGTCTCCCTTCGGTCCTACTCCAATAATCAAACTACTTCTGGTGAGCAACACACCCAAACATATTTGTTATACTTTCTCTCAAAGAACCTGATGTACCAGTGTATTCCAGCTGAAATAAATGACCCAATACAATGTGTCGACACTGATGACCACTTTTCACTGCATCAATATTTTGTGGATACACTGCTCTCTCTGCCATGTCTCAGCCATCCCAACATACAGCCTACTCTTGTAACATCTGCATCACAGGGAAGTCGCTTTGGATAAAAGCGTCTGCTAAATGTAAATGTAATGTAATGTAAATGTAAGTTAACAACCAGCATACATAAACTGGCAACAAGATATGAGGTTGAAAGATTAGAGCTTTTTCTTTTTGCATTTTCTCGATTTAACAGAAGAAGCAACGTTTAAAATCCCTGTGTGACTATTGACTTGCTGTTTTTTTGCATTGACTTCTCTTAATCGCTAACAAACAATTATTTTACTAAAGTGTTGATAAGTGCTGCCTTTTTCAAAAACAACAACTAGATTGACGGGAAACACGCAGGCGATATCATTTGTCAATTCTATTTCCAGCTAAAGTAATTGGTTCGGGTCTAGCTTTTCTGAAGCTTAGACTAAAAGAAAAATACAACTTCTGGATAATTTTAGTATTGAAAAGGATGTCACATGGCTTTTTCTTTCTGGCACATTTTAACTGTGTTAAAGAAAAAACTAACTGTACAACAGTCCGCTTGATAGCCGCATAGTAATGTTCTAGTCTTTCATGTTCCACTGGCAAACACATGAATCATTAAAGCCTTAAGATATTACAGAAAAGAGCCTGAAGTGTTATCAATTTGCATATTCTAAAATTGTGTTTATTTACATTTATGCTGAAGACTGAGAATTGTGAAAGCCATTCCTGTTTTTCAATATATTTATAAAATTCAGCTTTGCTCGGCATAACACTTTTAACACAAGTGAGGAATCTTATAATTGCATAATGTACACAACTATTGTTGCATGTCAAGACTTACCAGCTACCTGATGAGTCTCAGACACATTTAAGTGAGTCAGGCTCCCAAATGAATCCCTTTAAACTTGTTCTCATTGATACTGGTCTCCCATCTCTTGTGTTTACTTTGCTGGCCAACAAATGAAGCAGCAGAGGAGATGAGTCTCCCTTCGGTCCTACTCCAATAATCAAACTACTTCTGGTGAGCAAAACACCCACACATATTTGTTGTACTTTCTCTCAATTAACCTGATGTACCAGTTATGTTCCTTAACATAGTATGGACAAAACAAAAGAAACATAAAATAATACATAAATTGTATTTCACAAAAATACACTTATGTGAGCTAATTCAGGCAATCAACTTGACCTACACTGCTATACACACATGACATTATAAGGTACATGTGTCATTCTCCACAACCATCTACCAAACACACCCTCCCCAATTTGGCAGTCTATTTTAGCTGCAAAAATGTCCCATCTCTCCCTCTGCCTGTTATTGTCACTGCTGCCCTGCATCAGCATTGCTGCCTGTTCTTACAGCCCCAGCACCACCCCAGCATCCACCAGCAGGATACGGCTCGGGGTTTTAAGATATTTGCTAATCACTTCCCTATGTAAACATCTCCATGTAAACATATCTGTGGGGAGTGATGAAGTCGGAGCCTAGACGCCAAACTGTAATTGTGTTGTGCTGCTATAATGAGCATTCCAAACGTGAGTTGTTTGTCTGAACTATACTTGTGTGAAATCCAATTTTTCTTAGAGACTTAATAAATATGATTATGTGATGTATTTATAATTTTGCTAATATGCTGTGACATGGTGTACATGCCGCCTCTGGAATAAGCATTCTCACTGCTATACAGTACTGCAAAGGAACATGTCATCTATTATGAGGGAGCGTAGAAACTATATAATTTTAGTGGGTTTTCAAGTGGGCAAGTTTTAAGTTAATTTTGCGAAATTTCAGGTGTAATGACTTTTAGTCATCAGAACAACTGATCAAAATCTGTATGGATTAGGGACACAATGCCGTTTCTACACAATACATGCAATTTGTCACCCGTGCAAGCAACGAGCATGACACAACAGTGCATTTCAGCGGTTCATATGAAGCAATTTCAAATATGGTCTTATGCAAATTTGACAGAATACTGAACATTGGTCTCTCTAAAGTTTTGAAAACAAACAATGTGAGGGATCCGTAATAGTGTGTCTGATGATTACTTTGCCAGGTTTTGTAACACCAAATGAATATATTTCATAGGAGCTGTTGCACCTTGTGGTGCAAACTGTGTTTTGTCATGAAGGCCCTATATTCCAGGAAGAAAACATCTCCATACTAATATACGAATTTAAATAAGGTGGTTCAATATCTCACTTCACAGTCAAGGACTTGTAGGACCGGCTTTGATGCTGTTCTGAATGTAGTGTGTGATAGTACTTTACCCTGGGTAGTATTAATACAGTTGTGGTGTTTTTTTGAATTATTTTTCTCATCGCTTGCATGTCTTTGGACATTGGGAGGACAGAGGAGCACTGCAGATGTCCCCATGTAAACACAGGAGACATGATAATGGCATGTCAAGGACTGGACAACATCTCAGTTTGAAGTTTAAATAATAAGTCCTGCGCCACTGAGATGACCACTGATTGGAATAATTCTTGGTCCATCTAATCTCTCTCCGGTGTTAACAAGGCTGTAAATGCAATAACACAAGCTGTTGAGCGGGACATTATTTCTGAAAACAGGTGAACAGATGAGCATAATGTATGCCATAGCCTATTGGTAGGATCATTCTTTTTTTTGTTTAAATTGTAGATAATTTCTCTCTCTGAATCTCTCTCTCTGCATCTGTGTGCGAATGCAAGAGGCCGTCCAAGATGAGAGACGGTTTAATTAACAAAGACATTACACAAAATCCAGGAAGACAAGTGACAGCATCCATTTTGGCAGGTTTAACGTTCCAAACTATGATTATCTGCATCAATGCTGGCATCACAATTTTCTGAAAAAGGACAACCCTGTACAATATAGCCATGTAAGACGATGTAACATTCCTCTGCAAGAACTTGCAGCAGTGAGATCAAAAAAATAAATGATCATCCATCGAAATTGGCTTCTGTTTCCATAGCAAACTCCATCTCATAACCTTGAAATATAGATTAGGTAAAAGGATTTGAGTAAAATGTACCACATATGAAATACAGATACAGAGATTACACCTACAGCTTTAATCACACTGTTAGTTTTTTAATCTATACTGTAAAATAAAGATTTGTTTACATTTTGATATTAAATGTGAATCTGTTAGCTTGTCAGTTCACAATGATGTCATTCTATATTTGATTTTCTACTTTTGGGTGTTTGCAGTGTATACATCAAATGTAATGCATTGACACTTCACTACAGGGCTCTGGTCACTCGGGTGGATCTTGATGTATGACCTACTTACTAAATGTGTCAAAGGATGGGCAGAGTTTATATCTGAGGGAGTCTGCATTTGAAGAGAATGTGACTATATGTTATAGTTACTATATGTTACAAGTAGATGTGTACAGTAGGACAAACTCCTTTCACACCAAAAATAACACTAGAAGAGGCTATAACCTGTGTGTCACAACGTATTATTATTATTGTGTACTTCCCACGTATAATTATGTATTGCGTAATTATATATGGCTGCATCCATTCATCATCTTGATTCACCTTTCACCAGAATCAAATTGTGATGATGAGCTGCAGTTATTGTTATCGCTCTTAAAGTTTCTGTTATACAAATGAATGATTTTGAGCAAATTAAAAACAAAATGGAAGAGTTTGGTCTCACGTAATACATAACAGTGGAACCATGGCTGGATTAGCCCTCCAGGGAGCCCAATGGCAACAATTAGCTGAGCAATAATGGATTTCCTTGGCCACTTGGAGGCAGCGAAAACACACTGTAAACCCAACATTGACATAATTACCTTTTATTTACCTTTTAACTAGTTAGCAAATAGCTCTGATTTCGGTCTCTACCAACTCTTGAGAGAAAGAGTTTGTAGGGGGGCTGCAGAGTTCTGCTGCAATACTGCCACCTTTCACATAGTCATTTGATTCTTCTGTATTGGTAAAATATCCATATAAATACATGATAATGATTTCAGTCATATTATCCAGCCTTACAATAGTGTATCAGCCTGCCCTCGTGATACTAGTGTGGATCATTATTCAGTGATTAGTTCCATCTAAAGTTATCAGTGAAGAGAGTTCAAAGAGTTCAGCTGCAGGAGAGTAACAGGCACCTGTGGTACTTCACGTTTTCTGTCTTCCTATTTCTACCTTCCCAAATACTTTGGTCATGTTCTCTGAAACAAGCCTAATCTGACATCTATCACCACTGTATCAGCTTTCAAAAGCAAACTGAAAACTTTGAATGGCATTGAATTTGCTACTGTATATGAGTGTCTGTAATGACTGTGGAGTGTCTGCAGGTACATCCTTACTGTCTTTGTGGGTGTTTGCACATTTTGATGTGAAGTTTACTTGTGATTGAATGTCCTGTATGAAGAAAATTGCTTTTTTACTCTCCTAATAAGCAACTACACAAGAAGAAAAACTCAATGACAAAGCCTGCAAGAGGCTTAATATTCCACTAAACCGCAAAATAAAAGTCATTCATATCATCTTACTATTGTGTATCTCGCAGGGAATTATCCAGTTGAATAGAAAAATTTAACAGAAAACAAAAAGATCAGCGCTATCATACTCTTCCCGTCATGAATCACTGACAGGTTAAGGATTTTCCTCAGAGAAAACGTGTGATCCAATAACCATCAGCAGTTCAGTTGTGTCTACTGAATTTTTATTTTAAAGTTTGATTCAGTTAAACAGTTTTACTTAATAGAATTGAAACCTGGGAACGAAATTGTTGCCTGTTTAATCTTCACATTGCCACACGGGCTACACCTGATCCTGGCAATCATGCAGAAAGAAATTGGGATTTTTAAAATAAAAGTGTGTTTCTGAGAAACTGGACAATCTCTACTACGTCACGTTTCTCATCACAGCCTGACTTCGACCAGTGTTATAATTAAAACTATGGAGCTCCAGGCATAAAAGAAAAGAAACGGGCAGCAGTCGACTGGAGAGGACATGGCCTAAGGGATTAGCCTAATTAGTGGAGAGAAAGGTTTTAAGTAATCTATCATTTGTCGTGGAATTGTGGGAACTGTTTTGATTTTGTCAGCATCAGAGATTATTTAAAACTTTAAAATTATATTTGCACAGTGTTTCAGTCTTGGGGGGGAGAGAGAGAGAGGTTTAGTTAATGGAAGAAGAGGAGCCCCTCTGACGGCCTCTGACCTCTGATTCTGTCGTTTGTCATTTTGCGCGTCAGAGTGGAGGAAGCGGACCGAAGCAACAGCTGCAGTGACTCCTGTACACATACACTCAGTGAGATCCCCAGTATTGCTCTCTGGCAGCTCCGCTCCTAATTGAAGGTAAGCTATTTGTATCTGCTTGAAAACTGGATAATTCAAAATGTCCTTCTTTCTCTCTTCCTTCGGGTCAATAACCGGGCAAGTAGACTGCATTGAATTAGAAGGAGCAATGACTGTGTAACCGTGAGCAAATTAAACTTTATTTTTCTATATTTCTTAATTCTTTATTTATCTGTGCTGTTTAGTATTTTCTGATATTTTCTTTTATTTCCCACTCTTTATTCTTGCCGTGACTGTCGCTGTTTGTGGGATCACTTTGCATCTTATCATATATCAGATATCATCATAAAAGCGAAATGTGGTGTCCGGTCATGTGCGTTAATTAAAGCCGCATCTGCCAGGAATTCCTACAGAACCCCTTTAAAGATGCGCAGCCATGTTACAGGTGCCGCTCGCGCACAACATCTGCACCTTGTAACATTCGGTTGTAACATCTCGGTTTTCACAGTTGAAGTTGGAGATGCAGGTGGAGAAGAAAGACACACTCTAGAATTAATCGGGATTACCACCTTTCTTTTATTTGTGCCTCCCGTCAGGCTTCGGTGACTCTCTGGCATTAATCATGTTCCACCAGCTGGCGGATCAAACAGTGAATGGCAGCTGCCACGGACACACATCCGCGTGCAACAAGAGCGCTGATAGAGACGCACTCCAGCTGCCCACTTTCTCCACCGCGGCCAAAGTCAGAGTCATCATCACCTTCACTCTGTGCGCGGTGTCAGCTGTGTGCAACTTGATTGTGCTGTGGGCTGCCGGCAACGGCGGAAAGCGCAAGTCACACGTCAGGATCCTTATAATGAACCTGACCGTGGCGGACCTGCTGGTCACCTTCATCGTGATGCCAGTGGATGCAGTGTGGAACATCACGGTGCAGTGGCGGGCGGGGGACGTCGCCTGCAGGCTGCTGATGTTCATGAAACTGGTGGCGATGTACTCCTGCGCTTTTGTAACTGTGGTCATCAGTTTGGATAGACAGTCTGCCATCCTCAATCCTCTGGGCATCAGTGAGGCCAAAAGGAAAAGCAAAATCATGTTGACTGTGGCCTGGGCGATGAGTGTGATCCTCTCTCTCCCACAGGTAAGATAACACGCAGTTTGTATGTTCTGCTGCTCCAGGGCTTCGCTCCCTACATGCAAAGCTTCTGGCTACATGAAAGCTTCTGGTTGTACACCTCTCACATCATTGTACAGACCTTCTATTTGCAGGAGAAATAAACCCTGTTCAGAAAGCAGCTGTAAGTGCTGCAAGTGCACTGTGAATCCAGCTTGTTGAGTTTTGCTGAAAGGGGAGATGAAGGATAATTCAGTCTGTTAAATGTGCAGAGAGAAACATGATGAAACAACATTCAGTTTGTGTTGGACAAAATGAAAACATCTAAATAAGTACACATTGCTGTTTATCACTTTGTACAACAAAACAACAAAAGGTTTGCCTTCCTTCACCTGTTGTGCTCAAACTGTTGGGTTTAACTGAATGAATTCAACATTTAATTGTAAAAAAAAAAATGGTTGCAAGCATTTTATATACAAGTTGTACTTAACGTTATGGGTGTGATTTGCTCCAGCACGTGCAAGCACAAGGCCTTCGTAGCTGGTTGAGAAACAACATATGGAAAATTCATAAATGTACTTGAACTGGTTTGAACCGCTGGACACAAATGAGGAAGCTGCTCACATTGATCCAATTGGATTTCTGATCAGGTGTAGCATGATGTCCCGGGATCATTGACCCAACAGGCTTTCAGGAGATTTGCAAATATCAAGAATGCTTATCACGCACCTAACCAGGTGTAAGATCACCTTTTTATTTCCACAACCTAATCCAGTGGGATGCTGGGCTGAAATAAGTTGAGATGTAACAAATAAACATCACATGCACTCAAAATAGTCTTTATGCTAAGTTATGCTATGCTAAGCATCTCCTGGCTGTGACTTCATGTTTACTCGACTCAGGGGCCTTTTTTCTCAACGTCAATCTCTCAACGTCTTTGCAACAATAACCCAGAACATAATGAGAGATACCATGAATTACTTAAAAATGCTTCACCTTGAATTGCCAAGTAAGACTATCAGAACTTTGCGTGCAATTTTTCCAGTGTTTGTAGTGTTTAACAACATCTACTGTAACTCAGTCAGTGAGATTAGAATTGCGACCTCTGCTACTGTTCGTTGATTGACAGTGTTTGGTGTGGATCATCATTATTTCCAGGGCCACTGTGTACGGTCACAGTTAATGTTGCAGATTTCATGACACTACAGCTACCCTACATGTGATGGCCTGATTTAGACTTTATTGACCTTCATACAGTCACAGACACAGTCCAGATTTAGGTACCGAGAGTGTAAGCCGAGCAGCCTGGGAAAAGTGACAGGAAAGACAATGGCACAACTATTAGAAAGTTTCCAATTTCTTACTTTAAAAAGCCACAAAAAAATACACAGCCTAGTCTCAGTGGCTCCTGCTGTTGTAATACTGAAGCCTTTTCTCAGTGGAGGCAGCAGAGAAGGTGGCTGCAAATAATGACAGGGTAAAAGAAGTGTCTTCTTTATGCATATGTTGTGTCTGTCAGCTACTTTTCCCAATAGTGCCTGTCAGTGATATCACAAAGTCTGCTTCATTAACTGTAACCCACAAAATTATTATTTGTGTCTTTTACAAATTTATAATGTAAAATTACATTTAACATCACAGCGGGTGACAAATAAACTATGGTTAAGATATGGATGAAGCTGCTAGAGTATTTTTATATGAAATATGACTACATGATCAGAACATGATCCCCAACTCTGTAGTTCCCCTCAGCTATATGGAGTTTTTTAGCATCTTTCAGATCATTGTTTTACTTTTAGGACACTCAACTTTACTGTTTGGTTCTCTTTCACAGCTCTCATCAGCATCATTTCCAGATGTAGCAGACAGGTTTGTTTTTGGCTAAAAAGCACTGATAAACCCCTGTACACTACCTGCCCAGCACCAAATGGCAGAACTACACATAGTGGGGCCTTTAGCAGCTAAAGGGCCAGGTATTTCCTTTAGGGGTTGGTGGAGACCAAAGCAGAGCTAAAAGAGAGAGAGTAATTGACTTACATTCATCATGTGGACACAAAACACGACTATAAATAAATGCTATAAAAATGCTTTTGTTTTCTAACGTTCATCTGATCAACTTCAAAAGGTGATTATATGCCAGTGTTTATAGCTTATTTCTGCTGTCCCCAAGTGGCCAAAGACAAAAACAGCACGTTGGTTACGGTGAACAACATGACATGACATGAACTCCAGCCTTCCACGTAAGAGTTGGATGTTCTACATCCCTGTTCATCACCCAGACCTCCATAAAGGACACACTACTTTCTGAACTGCCACTGAGCGTTGGTAGTGAATGTAGAGTAGATTGTGAGCATCGAAATCGCTGACTATGAACACGGTTCTAAAAATGACCCAGACTCAGCTTTAGCTGCAGGGGAGTGCAACATCATTCGATAAAATAGCAGAGCAATCTAACTGCAGCAAGTTTTCATACAGGGACGAACAGCATCGCTCACTTAATGACTCAAGAGTTGTAAAATCTAGTTGTATTGTAGGAGTATAAACACCATCCAGTGTCTTCAAACTGGACTTTCCGGTCCATAGCTCATCTTCTCACGGGTAACCTGTAGCAACCAGCCCTCAGCAATACAGCCACTTGCAATTTCTTTTTCATCTTGGTCTATCATCACTCTGAACACAGTTTAATTCATGCTCCTGAAATTTGCTTTTGTTAGACAGGACTGTGACGAGGAACAGGAGAGGAGGATAGAGATTAACTTTTAATGCACATAAAAATACCAAGACACCTGGAATCGATTTCAGGGTTGTACAGCTGACATTTAGTCATCTGTATTACCCCATTGATGAAACGGTGTTTTATCAGTGATCCCTGTGGTACAGACAGCTAGTGACCCTCTAGCATCAAGCACTGTGTCTGAGACATTCTGTCACGGAGAGGCAGCAGCAAGCAAGCGAGAATGTTTCCAGCAATGTATTTGACTTGTATTTTAATCTCACAGTGGAACACTGAATGAGATCAGGATTCTGCAGCTCCTCACACTTTAATGTTAAATGCAGTAAAAATGTTTTCTGTTTTCTGTCATCTAATTAATTCTTGGAAGATGGAGCACCATTTTTTATTTTTTTTTTTAAAAATTTACAACATACTACTTTGAAAGACTGTAATTTCCCTTATGTAATTATGAAAACCTTAATTTACTTCAATCTGAAAGGCTTCCTTTAGTGTTCAAACTACTGCTTGTTATCCTAAAAGACATGGCGATGACTCCACTCCAGCTACTGTAAGCCAGATAGCTAAATATATTCCTCATTACCTTTGATCAAATGTAAGACTTTCCTTGTGTGCTGTAAAGATTTCTGCAGCCAGCAGCTAATGTTGAAGCTAAAGAATGATGTAATCTCAGTTTTTTAAATATCTTATACAATATCTTGTATAAATACAATCTAATCCTAAATGACATGTGGATATATATATATATATGTATATTACGTATTAATATATTAACTGATATAAACTGATTAACATTTGAAACAGATCTACAGTAGATAAGGCCTTATGAACACGTAGGGATAAAAAGGAAAAATGAAGTGTTCAAGCAAGAACCCCTCTGAACCTTTCAGAAGGAACCTCTGACATGCCCTCCCTGGAGGTTTTAAGGTTGAACTGAATAAAAAGAGGTTCTGAGTGCATGACCCTGCGTGACTAACTCACATGGAAAATTTCTTCATGGAATTCTTAGTAACAGAAGAGTCTTAAGGTGGTGACATTCTGTGTGAACTTCTTCAGTTAGATGGACCCTCAGATAGGGTTTCACACTGCAGCCAGATGTGATGACTGTTAAGTGGACCCAGTCTCTGAGTTACTGCCTAGCTGCTTATTCCAACAGGAAAAGAAGAGATGGAGTGACAGTTAACCTTATGAAATCTACTACTTTCATGGACTAATGGTTTTGAAAGAACCTTCATCTGTCATAGTCTCAATAGTGATAGCCGTAATAATACACTCGTGGTTGGGTTGTAATGTATAATGTAAGCACTCGGCTGATATACAGCAGTAAGCATTTGGCTTCGTTCCCACAACCAGATGTCGATATTTTTCTTAATATTCAAGCCATATTTCTTTCTTTCTTGCATGGATTTAGTTCAGGTTTTCTCTCTCACGTTCATTTGCTTTAGGTAAATTTTACCACTGTAGGCTTCTAAATATAGCAAATATAATTGTATCAGTATTTGCTATATACAGATAGTGTTTGGAAAGATTGAGAAATGTAACTCATCTATTTTTAATGTTTAAACATGAAGCCTGTCTCCTAGATAACAGCTGCTAATGTTATTTGAGCTTGTCATCTGTGTAAAATAAAAATGAAGTGATACTTGATGGTCAGCTTTAACGTATTACCATCCAGTAGCTGAGAGTCTTTTAGTAAGATTCTTCAACATTAACATTTATATTATGCAATATTCTTAATGTAGTTCAGCCAATAATGCCAAATTATTCATTCGTTTATATTTTAAGTACATGATGAGCCAACTGGTTTCTATGTAGTCATATTCTTATATGTCTACGTCTGTCATTTGGAGAAATTACTGTAGACTGAAATACTCCTATAATAAATCCTCTTTAATGCTGTAAGCAGAAAGATTTGTCTATTAATTGGGATACACATTCTGTTATTCAACAAATCACTCAGCCGGTCTGACCCTGCTTTAGCATGTGAGATCTACTGTAGCTCCAAAGCACCAGATACAAACTGCAGCAACACAAACACCATTTGACTGGTCTCTATGTTGCGATCAGCATGATGCACAGGCACACACATTTAAAGTGAACATAAAAACAAAACTAACAAACAAACAGTACCAGACACTTAAAACTGTGATGTAAATGCAGCATTAGCAGCTTCATGCTGGTTTGAAAGAAGTGGTTATTGCTAGGGTATTGCTCATGGGTATCTTACTTATTGTTAACATCTGTCTAGCTGTGATTGTGACTTACAGTATTTTAAAGTTTTAAATGCAATCATTCCACCTAAATTCATGTTGTGCTGTGGTTTTCTACACTAACAAAACAATTTATTACATTTACATTACAAGTTTTTCTATTATTTCCTTTAACCTCTTACTGTAACACTTTCTTCCATTTATTTCCCATTTATGTGTCTTTAAGGTTGCTGTAAATTCTGTATCAGCTTGTTCCAACATTTCATCAAAGCTACAATATACAGTGTCTACACTGAATCAAGTATTTAAACCTAAATATATATATTTCAATATTTAAGACTCCAGTATTCTTTCCAGGTCTTGGTGGTGGAGAGGAGGCGGTGTGGCTCAGATCCTACTTGATGGGCGACATCTGAAGTTCTTCCTTTATGTTTTTCCATGGACATTTCATAATCATAATTGTACATACTATAATTTTCGGTTGAATCGGTTTTGTCCATGCAGCATCTATTGCATGTCTGTCCGTCCTGGGAGAGGGATACCTCCTCTGTTGCTCAATCTGAGGTTACTTATTTTTCCTCATTCAAAATGAGGGTCTAAAGACAGAGGGAGATGCATGCAGAACAGATGAACAGAAAGCCCTTATGTGTATAAAAATAAACCCTCAGCAGGTTGTTTTAAAGCTTTTCAAAACCATATTAGTATTCTGTGACATCATAACCACATGTATGATTGCTAGAAACAGGATAATAATATTTTAGTTTATGTTGACACTTTTCCACATTCTGTTCTTTTAAATAATTAATATTGTGTTTATTTAAAGATCCATATAGGCTGATACATGATTTACACAGTATGTTGGAGGAAAAAAAGGGGAGTCATCGTCCTCCTAATGCCGAATTATCCATGCATACCTGGACACTTCCAGTGACTCAGGTGTCGTACAGCTCAGCTACAGTCCATTTATCTTCACCGTGATATCTGAGTGCCTCAAACAAAGTGCACAAATAGAAATATCCAGGAGCAACACTGCTGCTGTTTCTATTTTCTCAGTGTTGAGGCTGCGAGGCACGTTCAAAATTCAACTAAAATTCTAACCTTAAGGTTTGACTCTCCCTTGGGATTTATAACATCGTGGAGTCTGCCCTATATCATATTATGTTCCTGACGTTTAGACAATGCTAAAACTTCATCTTAAATTAGAAACCTACAAGTTGTACAACATGCTTAAATGCATAAAATGGTGTGTTATATTTTGCTTTAATGTCATAATGTTGCTGTTTTTGCAATTTGTTTTTCCCCTTTGGGTTTACCTGAGCAGAGTAGCACAGCAACACATGTAATAAAGACATTGTCCGGGGAGACCTGCAAAATGGTTGATCGAACACTGAGATGCTGTTTCTAATTCATTGTTACGAAAACACAATTAGGCATTTAATTAACTTAAGCACTTTAGTGGAAAACCTGGGCCAGGATTTTTCCTCTGGGGCTTGTTTCATTTGTTCGCAAGAATTGCAATTTCTGGCCTTTACTTTAGCAGAGAATTGGAAGTGTACATAACCCACAGTGAGTGCAGCGTTTCAGGAGCCTCGATGTCTCATGAGATTGTCTTACCTGTAAGGTAAATATAGTCTTTTCTTTGACGCACATTAACTTTAGCACCTACGTCAGTCTGTTAGACAAGGACAAAATGGCAAGGACAGCTGTTACAGTGTGATAACTGCTCAGTGTGTCTATTTTATACATAGTTCAGTATTTTTAAGTATTCAAAAGCTCTACACGTTTTAGTGTCTTAATCCAAACCTACTGTCAAAGTACGTTCAGCAACTTGAGCTACTGAGAGTTAATTTGTCTTCTGATTTTTATAAAAGGACGAAAGAAAGAACCTAATTAATTGTGATTAAGCTATAGACAGAATGTCGTCATAGTAAATGGACTGTATTTATATTGCACTTCACAATCATTCAGCCACATGCGCACATTCTCAAATCGATGGTGGTGAAGCAGCCTGGCAATCAATTGCATCATAGCCTCCCACACACAATGACCATACATTGGGTCCATTTGGTTAACAATGCTCTCTTCCCTCACTTACATCGCTTCCTGGCTTCGTCCTCTCCCCATGGAGATGCAAAAGAGAGAAACGCGAGGAAGAGATGCCAGGATAGAGGAATTGTATTTACCAAATAGGACACCCTAAGAAATGAGAAATGAAGTAACAGTTTTAAAGAAAATAACCCGATGACTGCTGCTGTAATTATACTAATTATAAGTCTATAATGTGGTGTCAGGGTGTCATGGAATGTAATTGATAGAAATAACAACAAAGGAACAATTTATTACTAGATTATTATAAGAACTGATTGGACACGAGGAAGCAATCACAGTCAGCTCTAAATGCTCTAAATAAACTCCATATGGTGTCTCTGAAAGTTTGCAGGTACGGTAAGTCTGTCTTTTACAGTCTCAGGTTGGATAAAATGGGTCTAATAATAACCATGAAATGCTTGTTATTAGACCATGTTTTATGCTGTAAACTTCTCCTCCTCATCTCCTTCAAGATGCGTTTAAGGAACTGGCACATCGTTGATGATGGCGGACCTCAGTCAATATCTGAGCAAAGACAGAAGGAAGCATAATTAGCTGAATGAAAAGCACCCATTCTGTCTGTCTGACTAATTAAAAGTTATCGCTATTCAAAACTCTCCTTATCTTTTCATGCAGATGTTTATATTTCACAATGTGACCATCACAGTCCCGCAGAACTTCACCCAGTGCACCACCCATGGCAGTTTTGTCCAGCACTGGCAGGAGACCCTCTACAACATGTTCACCTTTGTGTGCCTCTTCCTCCTGCCATTGGTCATCATGATCTTCTGTTACACACGAATCCTTGTTGAGATATCCAGCCGCATGGCCCGGGGCAACTGTAAGTCTCATGTTTTCTTCAGAAATCTGCACTTAAAATACATTCTCTCAAACCCAAGGAATTGTGTGTGACAGAGACAGTGTTTTCCTCTCTTCTAGTGCTGTCTACCGATGTTCATCTCCGCCGCTCCCACAACAACATCCCTAAAGCTCGGATGAGGACTCTTAAGATGAGCATCGTCATTGTGACGTCATTCATCATCTGCTGGACTCCGTACTACCTGCTAGGCCTTTGGTATTGGTTGTTTCCTGAAAAAATGGAGGAGACGGTCTCTCATTCACTGACTCATATGCTGTTTATCTTTGGCCTTTTTAACGCCTGCCTAGATCCCATTACTTACGGTCTGTTTACCATTCATCTTCACCACGGTCTTAAGAGGTGCTGCCGAGGTTCAAACACACGGACAGAATTTGAAAACAACACTTGCCTTGTACACATGACTCGTCTGTCATCACACAGGCAGATTGCCCCAGGAGGCCACAATACAGACGAAGATGAGGGAAATGACAACAACAGTGAGAAAAATGGCTCAAAGTCAATCATCCAAGTAAGCAAGCTGTAATGGCTTAAATCATTTCAGACAAATCTCTTCATTTTTGATCCACTGATGTAACCAATGGTGTATTATATAGCTCAGCCCTGGGTTTTTCATCTTGCGTTTGAAAGCGTGATGCATGTCATTACTCTTTGCAGCATTTACAAAATGACCATGATTGGCTGACGCCAAGGCTGAGGCTGCGGGTGACTCCGTACATCACACAGAATGTCTCACATACTGCTGATCGAATTTTTATGATGCTTAAAGACGCGTGTGGGAAAGTTGTCATTTAGGTCGAGCTAATGACGCATCTGCCATAAATTGACTAAATATGTCTTGCGCCCACATGTTTCAGCACCACTATTGATAATAGTGAGTTTTAGACAAACACCCTGATTGACAGGTTAAAACTCACACACAGGAGTTCACCCACAACATGTACACAACTACTGGGTTTAACTGGTTAGATCTTTTGATGTCCTGTATTATTTGAAAGAAATAGAAAGAAAAATGTGTGCATGCGATTAAAGATTGAATACATAGATATTACCTGTCTGTGATTAAAAATAACTGCTGCACTGATACAATGGAGGTTTTGTAGAGGCATATCATTTGTGCTGTGTCGTGTAACCTCGTCGTGTTTACATGTTGGAGTTCTTTGCCACATGCTAATTACTGCTTATTGACTGGAAACTGCTATAAATTGTCATTTGTAGTGCTGTGTGTTCAATAACATGACGTGATCATTATTGACCATAAGAGCCTTTTAACTAAATGTGATTGCATATAGTACTACGTATTGAATGTACATGCGCAGCATTATGTTGATGTTTTATTGACTGCTTTGTTTGTCGAAGATCAACTCTGTATTCACTGTGTTGCACAAAAATCACACTGAAAACAATGCTCTGTAAAATAGTCATTATTCATTATGCCATTTAGTATATTTTTCATATTAGGATCAGTGTTATTATGACATTACGTTGTTAATTGTGTTGCTTTCTGTGACAGAGAAAAGGATAAGAAAACAGCTTTGTTTGTAAAAAACTAAAAGAGGTCAATAGCATTTCTTTGTTTGTATGACATTGTTTCCTTTGTGGAAGTTATAGAAGGTGTTGTAACGTGTTTGTTTGTTGAATTATTTTTTGCCTTTTTTAAAATTACATTGCATTGGGTGATGCAAAAACAATGACCGACTTCCAACTAAGAAATGTTTTTCAATAAATCTCTCTAATGGAAATAACCGAGAGCCATTTAAAGTCCAAAACAAATCACTGTAGCTGCACCTACCAATTCCAACGCTATTGATGAGTAACTTTTGTAAACAAAGTGTCATAACCTGGAATATATGTTTTTCTATTCTTTGATGAATCCCATCTTGCACAACAAAGACAGCAGCTCTGTCAAGAAGTGATTTATCAGAGTAGTTCACATTTTCTCTGTTGTATGTGCAGAAATCCCCAGAAAGAAGTAAAGAAACAATCTCACCACATTGGTCCATTTTGTAGCCCTTCTGGTGCTTTCAGTACATTTTCCAAGTTGTAGGTGTTTAAATTTCCCTTTGATCTCATTTATATTGGCTTTAAAGCTAAGGTTCAAAGTTCATTCACGAACTGGGAAACAGCAGTAGAGAACAAAACAGGACAGCTACTAAATGGACTTGTTTTCTCCACTGCTTCAAGGTCATGAGTGAACTTTGAATCTTTAGGTTTTGAGACAACGTGAATGGAAAGTCAAACAAACCAAACAAAACCCAAACACAATTCCATGACAACTGGACAACAGCATCTGCTCATAAAGATAATGTGATATAATCAAAAGCACCACAACAGCTACTAAGTTGATCTTGTCTTGAGATTGTTTTATCCACTGCTGTTTCCAAGGTCATGGATGAACTTTGATCCTCAGCACCAGAGAGGAGTTTTTAAAGCTGATCTTTGAGAGTGACCTTGTCTCTAACCCCACTATCACTTCTTTGCCCCTTATAAAAAGGTTTCAAGCCAGTAAAACCCCGAGATGTGGCTGTTCACAGAAGGTTCTACAGCAACCCAGAAAATACAGTTTTTGAGAATTACATATGTTACTTTTCCTTTCAGTGTCTGTGTGGTGATACAGTCGTAATCCATTTTCAAAATGTTCCCCTTTCAGATCTGAAAGTCTGGTTAAACATTAAGAATCCAATCCTACAACACCAGCAGTCAGAGTTGGGATCAGGCCATTGTACAACAATAGCTACAGCATTTACTCTTGATAAGCTAATTTTGTTCTAGCCAAGATTTTCTTTAAAGAAGAATTTAAGTGAAATGAAGTGCCATATAGTGACAGGATAGAAAGCAAACCACTGTCTCTTTTAGTTTAATTGGGGATTTAATTGGATTTAACATTCCTTGTAACTATCATAAGCTTATTTCTTCCTCTGTGTTCACCGCCAAAAAAGTGATTTTGCTGAAAGCCATTAGGAATTTGTAAGATGAAAGTCTACTGAGGATTATATCAATCAAGGGGCATTGTTCATAATGTGTTTAAAGAAGAATCATGTCAAGTTATTTCGTGTTTTTATCATTCATCATCAGTTAATCTCTAGTGTGAGGCTATTGTGTCACATAATTATGTAAAGCTGCTTAACCTAAAAAGTTGCTCGACATTTCCTGCATATAGATAGCTGTTATCTGGATAATGAAGTGTGAAAATTAACATTTCAATACACGAGATGTGAACCACTTGTCCTTTACTATGTGCCACATTATACACTCCCCAAAGATGTTAAAATTACTACAAAGCAAAGTGGATTATGGTACATGTGTTTTAGCATATTGGCTGTGCTGACATTGGTTTAACACAACTTATACAATGATGACTGTATTGTACATAATGAGTGCCAGTAATATAAGTTGTCATGAATACATAAGACATAATTAATGTCCTTCCTCATTGTTGAAAAAAATGAAGTCTCAGTCTAGTGCAGCATTTATTCTCATCATTGAGCAGAGCATGGTTACTGAACCTATAAAAACTGACGAAATGTGACTGACAGGTACACACTTGAGTGTACGCAGTGAAATACTCGTTAGTCACCTGGAGCACATCCACCATGCTACAGCGAATGACGAGGTCATTAATCTCGGCAGATTCACCCCAAGGGTGTCTCACTGCTGAGTGACACTATTAAACCAAAAACTAGCAGGATATCTCTCGCCTGTCACAAGCACATTGCTTCAGAAATTCACTTTTGCTTGGCTGGTTTTGCTGTAAGACATAACACTTGCATATGAAACCGAATCAAAGAATTCATGACTGGCTATTCTGGGTGGACAATTTACAAGGCAAAATGTTCCAGCTCACACAGAATATGAATATTTAATTCATAAGACTTTTATTCCTATGTGCCACAAAAAAAAAAACTGGTGAGGGCAACACCAAAAGTAAAATAGAGCTAAACAAAATTGCTCTACACAGCAGGAGCAGAGGCACCAGAAGTTTTTTCTAGACGTAGGAAGCATGCCGCATCTAAAACTTATTACGCCAGTATGAAAATAAAAAACATCTTGTGAGTCATTATAATGACAAACTTTCCACGGACCGGAAGCAGCCGTTGACAGCTTGCTCCACTCTCGCGACAATGTGAGAATGGTACTCACGCTCACAGAGCTTCATAAATAAACATTGATTATATTTGCTCATATATGTATATGATGAATATAATAATTACAATCAAATTACCATACTGCCATTTTCTGGAGTGATTATCTCCTTATACTGTAATACCGTAATATAGACATACAAACATAGACTATACTAAAATGTGTAAATTTGCACATTTCAGCTTTACAAATTTAACCATCTGAAGGTTTTTAAAAAACCTTAGGATAACCTTCAAATAACCTCCGAGGAACATTCCCTGGTTCCCTGACATATTTTGAGTTGGATCTCAAAGATTATCAAGAGGTGACGGTTGACAGTTGTAACAGCTGGACAATTGTACACTGACACAAAACCTGCTCTTCTTAGATTCTATTTGACCACACAGAAGACACAATTGAGAGACACAGTGCATGTTTGGCTCCATCTTTGGAGCGATAAGAGAGCTTTTCAGAATCAGTCTTCAACTTCTTCCATCAGTGTTGCTACAGCCCTGTCATCTGCTACATTTGAAACAGTCAGACCTGAAGTAATTTTTCTTGGAAGCACGATAAGTAATGACATGTTTGAATTTACACTACATTCCGCAAAGGGTGGAAGTGAGAATGTTTTTGGGAGCACTAGCGTTGTTTAAATAGCCCACTTTTCTACTGACTTTCAACAGAATTTGGATGATACACTGCCTGTTTCACCACAAACCATGTCATCCAGTGAGATAGTGAAGAGAATATGGGTTGTTCACAGAGGGCAAGTACTGCCAGAGCTCACAGCACATTTCTGTGATGATGGACTTCAAGAGGTTGAGAGAGTTGTGAGAGGCTGAGATCTGGAATGAATTCTATGACCAATGTACAACGGGAAATGCTTTTAAAGTGCCTTTGCTAAGTAATGATTTTGGACAGCAGCAGTGGGAGAGTGTAGGCCGAATAATTGCTTTTGGATAGGCGAGGGAGAAATATTGGAGCAAGCTGCCTTGGTGAAGGGCAATGTAGTGAGAATTTCCTCAAATACATGCCAGAATCTGAGCTTACAGTGTTTGAATCATGGCGATCGGATTTTAACAGTGTAGACCAAGAAGAATTAATTGAGATCCTAGATAGCCACAGCTGCAGAAGGATACCAACCGCCAGCAATTTCAATGAAATCCTCCCGGAGCTTGTCCAAGAGCCTGCCTATTTAATCGAACAATGGGCAGAAATACTCAGCACATGAAATCCTCCCGGAGCTTGCTCACAAAAGACTTGTCCAAAAGTCTAAGAGCCTGCCTATTTAATCGAACAATGGGCAGAAATACTCAGCACAGCCTACAGGACCTCACAACAGTATACAAAACCCTGCAACCTACTGTGAGAAAGGTTGTGAAGTCTCTCACCTCCCCAGAGACAATGAATGTCCACCAGAAGGACATTCAGAAGTACCTAATCACATACTTGAGGAATGCTGATGCGCAGCATCTGTGTTTGTTCCTGAGGTTCTGCAGAGGGTCAGATCTATTCCTGGGGAAGAAAATCATTATTGACTTTGCCCAGATTCAAGGCTTTCAGAGAAGACCTGTGGCCCATACATGTGGCTATGTGCTGGAGCTGTCAGTCCATTATGACAGCCACCTTGACTTCATTTCCAAGATGAACAAGGTATTGGAGTCTGATGTGTGGGTAGTGGACATACTCTAATTTAGTCCAAGGAGTGTGTGTGTGTTTATGATATTCACACACAATGTCTATGTAATATCTTGTTGTTTCCTTGTATAATGTCAGTGAGCAAGCGTCATCATGTAAACCCTTGCATAATATTGAAACA
>JAVQJD010076322.1:0-2500 GCA_036023655.1 Nannoperca australis
TGTGAGTTAATTGATTTTTAAATGCGCTGGAAAATAGCCCGTTTTGTACACAGTTGAGGTGATGCAATGCGCAGTAGTGCGTAAGTGTGTTTCTGTACTATTTCTCCAGCCGTGGTCACATGGTGTCATAAATGATGGTGTTATGAGAGGTATTTATTGAAGTCGGACTAAGTAGGACATCACTGAAGGCCTAGGTGTGAAATGCACGCACTGCAAACTCTTATATTTATAAATACCCAACAGTTCCACCATTCATCCTGTCGATTTAACCCTAACCCTTGTCTAAATCATTTAATCAAAATCAGCCATTGCAACACTGAACCTGTCAGTCACCTTCCAAAAGTAATGTTTTTCACACAAAATGGCTGCCTCCTGTTTCTGTCCTTTTCCCTTCAGGACATCCCACCGCGTTGTCCTCGGAGAACACGACCGCTCCTCCAATTCTGAGGACATCCAGGTTATGAAGGTCGACAAGGTGGGTGACAAACTACGTCAGCTCTCTGTCTCACCACAGCGTCTTCCTGTGTGTTCACTGGTCATAATGATGTAATTCCCTGTCAGGTGTTCAAGCACCCCCAGTACAACGGCTTCACCATCAACAACGACATCCTTCTCATCAAGCTGGCCAGCCCCGCCCAGCTGAACATGCGTGTTTCCCCGGTGTGTGTGGCCGAGACAGGAGACAACTTCCCTGGAGGCATGAAGTGTGTGACCAGCGGCTGGGGCCTGACCCGTCACAATGGTGAGGGCACCTGCATCAGCTGGCTAATCAAAAGAGAGCAGGGGCGGGGCACTGAGATTGTCTTCCAAAAGCATCTCATCAAACCTCAGAGGATACCTTTCATACTGACATGTCTATAAATCAAACCCCTCCACTGGGGGCAATACACATGTAGACATATGGCTCAGACTGTGTGTCAGTAGGAATGTTTATCTGTGATGTGTTTGTGTGTTGCAGCTCCTGACACCCCCGCCCTGTTGCAGCAGGCCTCCCTTCCCCTCCTGACCAATGAGGACTGCCGTCGTTTCTGGGGTAGCAAGATCAGCAACCTGATGATCTGCGCCGGGGCCTCTGGAGCCTCCTCCTGCATGGTGGGTGGTGCAGATGTAAAAGTGTTGATTGTTTAGTTGTGTTGTTTATTTGTTTGTTTGTTCATTTGTTGTCTTTCAGGGCGATTCTGGCGGTCCTCTGGTCTGTCAAAAGGCTGGAGCCTGGACTCTGGTTGGCATCGTGTCCTGGGGCAGTGGAACCTGCTCTCCCACAATGCCCGGTGTGTACGCCCGCGTCACTGAGCTCCGCGCCTGGATGGATCAGATCATCACTGCCAACTGAACATGTCAGAAAGGACAGTTTTCAGTTCCATCCTGATCATCAATAAAACACAGAAACTCTGAAACAGATGTGTCGTTGTCGTGTGTTCATACTGAATGTAAAGAAATACTTCATCATTTTGTGAAATCCTCTCTTCTTCCCTGAGATTGAGACGTTAGATGGATATCATCCTGAACACTGTGTTCAGTACAGATCTGGAGTCTGCATGTGTTAGCCTAGCTTAGCATAAACATTGGAAGCAGGCGTAAACATCTAGCCTTGGCCACAGTTTAAAAATACACCTTTATGTCTTTTTTATTAATTATTAGCCATATGAACATGTCTTTTGGAATTAGTTATTTATTACATAAAGAGCACATTTTATCCACCATGCAACAGAAAGAGCATCAACATGTCAGCAGCATCTGTGTTTCTGTCGGACCATCTCCCCACAGTGTCTTGTCGTCAGGTGCGCCTGGGTGGACAGACGTGGCCAACTCGGCGGCAATAGCAGATGGCGTTGAAGAAGCGGCAGTAGCATGTGTCACAGGGGTCGCAGCAGGGCAGTGGGTAACCCAGACATGACTGCTGGTGGGGGATGCAGCGACGAGGTGAACGCATGGCCCGACCCTGCAGCTGTAAGGCCGCTGACGAGTCCTGGTGAAGAGGAAGGAAATGTATAGAAATAGGAAACAGATCAATTCACTGAAGTCGACTGATCACACATTAACAGTGAGCTGGAAGAAAGAAACTTCAGTGTACTGTATCTAAAAAAGCAAATAAGCCACACCCACCTCCTCGTAGGACTCTGCGTCCATCAGGAAGTGATCCTCCACTGAGTCGACAGGTAGGAGGGCGGGGTCACGCACAGGGTCGGGGGCGTGACTTCTCTCTGCAGGACACAAGATAGAAAACAGAGCTGCTGTGTTACCTGTGTGCTAAACCACTTGACATTAGTTTGGCAGATGCTTTTGTTTTTCTAAACACAATTAAAATATAAGGTATTGTCAGCTTAGTCCCACCGAGATTACTGAGAGATGCTGTCCTTGGTATGGTGAAACTTTTATAGTATGATATAGTATATTTTATCCATGGTTACTGGGGAGGTACTCAAAGACCAAATTACTCTCATGTATCCACCCTTTGTATGGCCTCTAAAACATTGTAGAAATGGGATCATTGGCAGTT
>JAVQJD010076322.1:7500-21816 GCA_036023655.1 Nannoperca australis
GCATGCATCTGTTTAAAAAATGAAACTTTTTACTGTTGTCTGGTTGATATTCTAACTATACTTTTATTCTCGGACAAAGATGGTTTTGCAAAAGAAAACAAATTATTATGAAATTTGAAAGAATTGAAAGTGTGGTTTTGCTATTCAATACGTCCAAAAGAGTGTCTCTTAGTAAAACAATCTAGCCGACCTAATTATCAAGGTGTTTTTTTGAAGTAGACTTATATTTGGCTGACTGGTTTGGAAAATAGAATCCTGAGAGAACTGGTGTCAACAAGCAACTGCATATTTTCATCTAATTATTTTCATGTTGAAGCAAGATAGGTTTGTAATTATGATAAGTAGATTGTATGTAGTCCACAAACACAAGCATGGAGTGTAATTTATAGAAAATAACTGTTTTAAATCACAATCCCAAAAGTGGTCAGAAAAATCTCAATGAGATTTTTTTCTCCTAAGCCCGTCGACACATTATAGTTTTCAAAGAAAACACAGTTGTGATTTAAACTTTGTTTTGTTCCTTTGTGACCTTTTCAAGCTTTGAGCTGAAAGAACTTCCTACATCATTTCTATATTTCTCTTTGTAACTCCAGGTGTGATGGGCGAATACGAGCCAAAGATTGAAGTGCAGTTCCCTGAAGTCATCCCTGTTGCTAAGAGCTCAACTGTCAAACTGGAATGTTTTGCACTTGGAAAGTATGTCCCACTGTGTATTGTTATACCACAGACATAACTACACCATTAGTTGTTTACTGTACCAATCTAAGCTGCATGGCAATGTGTGACGACCCTGTGAAGTGGTTTTGAGAGAAGATTTTACATTTTAATGACTCCTTCTTGTGCTAAACACTCAGAATATGCAGAAAAGAAGCACTCAATAGTTAATTTTTCAGATTAATTAAACACTGACATGCTGTATCAGCGTTTTCCAGTATTCACTGGTATTATATATGTGTCTTTGACCAAGCTAAACCATTGGATAAAGTGATCTTCAACAGTATTTCTCATTCCATGTGTGTTATATTTTCATGTCTTTAGCCCAGTGCCAAATATCAGCTGGAGAAGAGTGGATGGAGGCCCTTTTGGCAGAAAGGTGGACATAAATAAAGCCAGCGGCGTTTTAGAGATCCCTTACTTCCAGCTGGAGGATGCTGGGATATATGAATGTGTGGCTGAAAACAGCAGAGGAAGAAACTCGGTTAAAGGAAAGTTGTCTTTCTACGGTGAGTAGGAGGATGTTTTTGCTGACTTTGATCTAAAAAACGTACCTAACTTCACACTTCCTTTCTTGGGAAGAAAACGTACCGTGTCACTTGTCTTCCCAACATATCATGCACATTTATAGACCTTTACCAAAACGTATTCTCATTGATTCACTCACTACTGAGCCTGATTTGAAAATCTTGCAGAATAAAAGTGCAGCTTTGGTGTGAGTCTAACAAAAAGTTTAATTTGTTGTCATGCAATCTGTAGCTTTTATTAGAACCCATATATAACTGCATCATATAGTGGAATGTGGTAATAAATTAACCTATTACCGGTAGTTCCTTTCTGACAAGCTCTTTATTGTTCCAGCAGCTAACAAGGGGCTGTAGTGCACACAGATTTATACCACCTTTCAGGGAGAGGTAATTTTTCCCTCACCAACACTGGACTTATGGCCCATATTCTGAGAAAGCTTTTAATGGCCCTTGATGAAGGATTTTTATGGTTTCTCTCTCCATTATTTTGCAGTTTATGCATTGATGATGTCTGCCCACAAGGCCCTGTAGGGATGTGCTTGACTGAAATCATCAAATTCAGATTTTTCCTTCCTGTGAAGGAGGATACCTTTTGATATGATAATTCAGGGATTTTTTGCAACACCTGTGGGTAAGATGAAATGCTCACAGTACCTGTGGGGTAGGCTGAGGATTAAACATGTTGTACTTTAAAGAGAAGTGCCTCCTCATTGCGCAGTATAGCATCGCAGCACTGGGCCTTGATGACTTAAAGGTCCTAAAGCAATGGAAAATGGTACGATTGTGTTATGGTCATTTTGTAAACAAGGTCATCACTTTTCAACAACTTGTAGCTATCACTATCGGATATATTGGTACTATGTTGCATGACCTCTGCACATTTTCTCTGCTCTAGTTGTGTGGAAGTCATGTTTCTCCTTGTAAGATTTAAGTCCTATCTCATCTCAAAGCCTCGCAGACTGGCCGGCTGCCAGGTGATAAAAATCTGTAATCTCATTTTAAACTCCCATAGACAGGAGCTTGTGGGACATCCATCAACTCTATAGAAGAATATGAGAATCAATATGGGGATGTGGTGTTTGCGACACCCAACCAATGCGGGCAAAGGCAAAGTAAGGGGTGGCCTTCCTTTCGATTTCCCACTTAATTGTCCTTGTTTAGTTCCAGGGGATTTATGAAATTAGATCATGGTTAAGCAGTTGACTGCATTCGAATGGGCTCAGACACGATCACAATGCATTGAAGCCACTTGCATTATGTCTTCCCTTCCGTTATGTTATCTCGGATGGTTTAATTTGTCATATTGTTAACTGGGTTTCATGTACTATCTGTTTCTATATAGTAATGTATTTTCAATTCAGTAATGCTTGCTAATTTTGTTATATATATTACACAATTTTGTCTCAAAAAGAGCATAAAGAGAGCTTGTTTTTTTTGATAGAATATTATCTCAATTTTCATATGAGGCTGCCAATCACTTTTTTAAGTAAGTCGGTTTTTGAAATATTACTTTGAACAAGAATTTGTTCTTACCAAGTACAATGCACTTCAGGCAATGCATGCAGCACTGTTACTGAAGATAGGAAAAACAAAGAGTAATAATCAGCAAGAAACACTTTCATTGGTTTTGAAACACACTGTCGGTGTCTTGATGCTTCCAGACATTTTTCTCTGTCATGTAATGGTTCCATGATTTTGCCTTTTAAGTTGACAGGAACATGGTTTCTAAACGGCAACTGTTTTGGTTGGTGTTTCGGACAGGACACCACAGTTAGCTTCACAAAAAACCAAACTGGGAACCCCTTCTGGGAACATCATGACTGATTTAAACAGATTCACATGTGACACTCATAGCCACATTATGACCTTGTGGTAGGAGAGCATTATATTTTGTATGGAAAACCCTTGGTGTAAGTCACTGTGTGTGGTACAAATTAGTATTTCCCCCGCTAAAAAGTCTGGATACTGTTCCAGCTGTAACTGTTCTCTCGTGTTCCTGGAGAAAGATAAGATAAAACGCTATTTCAATTGGGAACTATTCATTGCATTATTATTATTATTATTATTATTATTATTATTATTAAACTATCAAAGAAACACAGCTACGCAGGCAGACTGACTCAACTACCTAGTTCCCCTTGACCCTGGCAGGGCATCCTGTATTTATGTGGGTGCTTCACAAGGGCTATAAATCTCCTTCTTACACTGTCGCCACAGATAAGGTGCTAGTCATTTATGTGACAATAGGACCACCACAATAAAAATAGAGGCATTTTCTCTATGAATTTCAGACGTTTCAAAAGACAAAAAGCGAATATAACCTGTGTTGTTAACTTCGTTGCTAAAAAACCATTCAACCATTTACTATTGATCCTTCCTCGTGTGAAGCTTATACAGCTGTGTTTTTTATTTATATGCATTTTTCAAGCAGAGGTTGGCTTTGGGTTAATTAGAGGTGGATTCATGATTTGTGCCCCATGATGCTTCTTTAATGAAGAAATTGCCCGCTTGGTTGGTTCATTGATTTATTCTGAAACTACTGCGTACTGGTAATGCTCAAGCGTTTGTGGAGCATTTAAGTGTTCTTTTACTGTATGTGACCTTACAGCTGCACCTCACTTGACTGAGAAGCCTCAGGATGTTCAGAAGACCATTGATGACACTCTAGTGTGGGAATGCAAAGCCACAGCCAAGCCCAAACCCTCATACCGCTGGCTGAAGAACGGGGAGCCTCTGGACCCCATGGAAGTAAGGGATTTTTCTTAAGTGTCTTAATTAAGATTTTTTTTATTATTGCTTTTAATGATGCAAACAAAAACATGACTATGATTATGATCCACAGTTCCCCCCACCATGCAGCACTAACCCCCCCCCCCACCCCCCCCACCCCCCACATAGCACAACAACAATGGAAAGAAATCATACAGCAGATAATCAGTCAAGACCACCACCTTTTCATATTGTAAAAATGAAGAACGTTTGGTATAATAATCAAATATTAAGCACCGCCTCTGGCTTTTGTTCCAACTTCACTGCAGTGTTTTGTTTGAACTGCAGCCCCTACTATGGATTGGTGTAAAAATTTCAATCATAGTTTTCCACTTCAGCCTACCCATCCACATTTAAGCCAGACGCTAACATGTTTGTCTCCAGACAAATACTTTAGTTTATTGCACATCTGGGTCCACGAGGGCCCATGAGACATGTGCTTGGCATAAGAAAATACATTTAAAAAATGATTAATTTGTGCTCTTCAACTTTAATTTAACACCCAATCTTATGAAGGTGTACAAAATCCTTTTGCCAACAAACACATTAAGACTGCTGAAAGCTGCAAGGCTCAGTCTAACAGCATTATATTTAAATGGTATTGTTATTGTTAGCTGTGTCAATATTATTTTCATTACAACATCCCCCAGGCAGTTGAATTGGTGGAGATGAACTGAATTTAATGTGTGAGATGAAAGATAAGATTGTGGCAGATTCAGAACCATCTTACTTAAATGTTGCACTGCGTTACCGCATTGTTTTGTGGATTCATTTGTTTAGAAGCAAATAATGGTTCCAACTCATAGGCTTGTACTTGGCATGTCACTTTGAAATGGCTGTATTTGCTTGGGACTAAATTTGGCATCAAAAGAGTGTGTGTATGTGTTGGGGGAGGGTGTTTTGAATGTGTTTTGCAAAGATGCCAAAGTGATGCCATTTTCTGCCTGTCATCAACCAGGGACTCTGCAATTTAGTGCTCAGTCTCTCCTATCTGCTACTCT
This sequence comes from Nannoperca australis, assembly GCA_036023655.1. NCBI lineage: Eukaryota > Metazoa > Chordata > Actinopteri > Centrarchiformes > Percichthyidae > Nannoperca > Nannoperca australis. Next base: position 12,512 of record JAVQJD010076322.1, read on the forward strand.
CAATTTTATCATTAAGTATCTTCTCTCTGGGGAGGGTGAAACATGCCTTATCATCCAAAATACATTTCACATTTAGGCAGTTTGTCTTGTTTTGTGTTATTTTGGAGTGAGTGTGCTTTTTGCCTAAAAGGAATGGCACCAGTGAATCACAGTGACTGAGTGTCAGTGTTTGGATTGGGTAATGAGCCCGAAACGTGACTGTTGCCGTTTTGTCGGACATGTCTTTAAAGGGGGCAGGTGGACTGAGAGTTGAGATAGCATCGGAAATCTAGGGCACTTTAATTAGAGTGATGAATAGCAATGCACGTGCAGTTAAGAAGATTACAGAGGTTTGCACTCTAAATGGTTTGCCCATATGTAGTTATCTTCAAATCCTGTATGTGCAGCAAGTAACATCTGTTTCACACATTACCCCTGTCTCTCTCATGTTATGTTAATTCTGCAGACCTGACAAAGGTTGCCTACTTTATTTGCCACACATCCGTAACCACAGGAAACCCTTATTACTCCACCTGTGCGTCTTCTGTATTGATTTGTAAATAACATTGTAAAAAATCCTTTGGTGGGTGGCCAAGGTAACATATTCTCTATACATGTAGCTATATTAATGAGGTGGAGTGGTACCATTTTCAAAATGCCACCTTCAACAGCGGCAACAGTAAATCAATTTCCAAACCCAAAGGTCAGCGATGTAGAGAGAGAGGGAGAGGAAGGCCAAGGGGGCCATTTGTTATTCCTCATTAGAATGGATCAGTCCTCTTCTCCCTCTCTCTCTCTCCCTTTATCTCAGCATCTCTGGTGCTCTTTTTCTCTTTCTTACACTCTCTTTCAAGCTTTTATCCTCTCGCTTTTTCCTCTCTCTCTCTCTCTCTCTCTCTCTCTCTCTCTCTCTCTCCACCTCATTTTGGGCCCCCTCCAAGGCACTTGAAAATGTCACCCTGGTGAAACAAGGACCCACTCACGCTTGTATTTTTCCACTCCACCACCAGCTCCCCCTTAAGTTACATACGCAAGTGTGCATTTTTGTGATTGTTCTACCTTTTGACCTCCGCAGTCAGGGGCCTGCCTTCTGAGGAGTTACCATTGTTGTAGCACACATTCTACTGCAATCAGGCATAGGATCATTACCTCACCGGCATACAACAGTGTCCACGGTTTGCCTTTTCACAGCTCAGCTTGAAACAGTGCTAGTATCAGAAATGAGTCAAGCCTAATTAATGATAGCCATGAAGCAGACGAATGCCACCATTTGTCTCCGGTGCTGAGGAGATTGCGATAGAGCCACCACTGAGTCTCCGAGGGTTTTTTAACAGGGCACTGGGTACAGAATAGTGTAGTGTGGCACCCACCCATGCACTTACACAGATCTCTTTCATCTCTTTCATCCTCCTGGGCCCTTCCACTGTGTAACCTTAAAGGGACCATCTATCATCTATTCAATGTCGCTGTGGCTCTCTCTCTCTCTCTCTCTCTCTCGCTCTCTCTGTCTTTTGTCTTTCTCTTTTTGTTCCTCGCATTTTCGCTCTATCATCCTTTCCCCCTGGAACGCACACATAAGCATCCAGTCCCAGCCAAAAACCCAGTGACTTGTTGTGTTCCACTTGGAAACTGCTGCATCTATCCTCACCCAAGACCCCCTCTGGCAGCGGCTTTAGCGCCAGGTCAGCCGTGTGTCTATCATGTGACTGGACCTATGAAAGAGCCCTGTTTGAAGATCCTCAGCAGTGTCACTGACTGATGTTAAGGGACAGTCCTTGTCTTTTCAAGTGGCAGTGCAGTGTAATGATTCCAGACGACAGACAGACTGGCGGCAGGACCCTCTGGACTACTTTGTCTGTGACATTAAAAGGTCTAGCTACACTCAGTGGGAAAGATCAAGGGCAAGAACAATGAGTGCTGCCACACTTAAATTGACACAACTATAAAAAGGGAGCAGAAAGTAGTGCCAGACCTTGTAGAGGTCATAAGGAGCAGCGGTAAGAGAAGAACTTTATTCAGGTGTTAGTATTACTTTCTGTATTGTGTGTAGGCATTCTTAAAATTGCATGTATTTATTTTTAAACAAACAGCACCGCATGCCGAGACTTCTCTGTAGAACCCCATGATACTTGGTGGGGTACAAAATAGCCTATGTGCTGCAGCTTATTTTCCTCAGAGGTTTGATTTCAGCCACTGTTTGATAATGTCTCAGTGCTATGTCAAGCAGAGGGGGGTTACATCTAGTCACCGCAGGTCTATTAGGAACACAGAAAATTAGCAGTGTTTCAATTATCAACCCCCCCCCCCGAGGAGAGAAAAAGTGTGGCTAAACCTTGAATTAGATCAGGCCATTCATCAGAATGAATACAGTTGGCATCGTGGTACTTAAAATGTCCATATATAGCCAAAATTACCCACCTCAAAGTGGTTTTCATCCAGCATTCTCATGTTAACACCTAATATGTGATACTGTTATGGCACTAATTGGACTGCTTATAAGTTTTTATAAAAAAGATCTTACACAATTCATCCTTAAAATAAGAGAAACCACAAAATATCATCCACAGATTGGGGTCAAACGTGTCAGCCTGGGCTTCAATACTGTAATTGCAACATAATTGCTGGTAGTTATCGTCATGCAAAATGTCTAAAAATGAGCACTTATAACAGCTTTAAGGCTGAGTCGTTACTTTGTTATGAGTGTAAAATTGCCAGGATTTAAATAGACACAAAATTTAAAGGAATTTAACAAATAAAAACTGAGTTGTGGAATTGAAACGATCACGTATATCAGAAAACTTTGAATCTAGCATGCTCATACTCTGTGTTATTTTTATATAATGGTATTGTTATATAAACAGTTGTTAGTCCTTTTAGGAATTAATGTCAGATTTGCTAAAGGATCATCCACTGAGGTCCCTCAGACAGCATTTTAAGGGCCAGAATGGCTCATGTGAATCTGAGGCCAGTTACTGTAACCTGTTAGCGGGCTGTTTGGATGGAAGCTCTTAGGATTTTCTCAACAGAGGCTGATTAAATGTATCTCTTAGCTCCACTAATCAATATTTTTATATTAACAATGGATCAAATGACTGCAGGCATTATGAAAAGGTTTACAGTACTGGCAAAACCATAGAGAATTGTCCCCCATTGTACACTACGTCCCCAGCAGCAGCAGCAGCAGCAGACACACAGTTAGCGACTAGCTGGAGACCCAGGTAGTTTTCACAGGAGTTAGTGGAGACCTATGGACTAAAATCATGGTGAATACTGGACCTAGGTGGCCAGAAACATTGTGCCAAATGAATGCTAATGTTACTTCATGTTTGGCACATGTACAAATAGGCAGTTGTTTGCTTACACATTAGACATTATAGCATCATATGGCAATAATGTATCATAATAATATATTGGGTGTGTGATCCTTAAGGTTTTTCTTTTGCTCTTTCCCCAATAAAAAAAAATAAAAAAATAAAATGTATTCAGCTTTAAGCATTAGCATAGGACCAAATGAAGACACAATATGATTTCGTTACCAATACTTTCATTACATATTGATTAGTCAAGGGCCTAAGTACTTTAAGTAGCATATAGCAGTCCCATTACATGGAAGGTCCTGATCAGATGTAAACATTGAGCTGTAGTGGGGCATATTTTTGCACCAGAGGCATCAACTCAAGCCATTTGCTGACTGTTCGTCTTGTCTAAACCTGTTTAGTGTTTGTTGTCAGGTTAGCACAGCAGATTCCATTTTGAATCATGTGGTGTTAATTAAGTGTGTATCTTCATGCGTGTCTCTTCTGCAGGACAGGGTTCAGGCTAATAATGGAGTGCTGACGATCAGTAGCTTGAATCTGGCTGACATCGGCATGTACCAGTGTGTGGCAGAGAACAAGCATGGCCGAATCTTCACCAACGCTGAGCTCCGAGTCATAGGTAAGACCAAATACACAAGACTTTGTTGACTAATGTAAATAGATTTATTGGAGTTGTTCTCATGCAATCTCTGTAATCAATGTTAGCTGCAACAAGATAGACACTTCAATTTGACAAGATGATTAATGTGCAAAAGCTGTCAAAATGATACCAGTTAGCCTGGTGGGGGCGCTATAATTAAAAGTCCATATCTCCCACACCCGCAGTTAAATTGGCAGAACATTTGTTACAAATGCCTGTCATTTTGCCAGTTGGAACACCACGATAATTTTAGAGAAACATTTTTCAATATTAAATTGCTCTTTCTCTGTATTCCTTTTTGAGCAGCATTTTGCAAAAAGGCTGTATAGCGCATCTGAATAATACTCATTCAATTCAATTCAATTCAATTTTATTTATATAGCGCCATATCATAACAAAGTTATCTCAGGGCACTCAATCACATGGAGCCGGTCGAGACCAACTTCTACTACTACTCGTATTTAAAATAAAACTGTGCACATAAAAAACGACATTTGTTTTCTTCTCGCTTCTGTGTTGAGCAGACTAAGCAGAGTACAAAGCATTCATGTCTACAGTTCTTTTGCCAGTAGTTTGCCCAAAGTACACCCTTGTTCTGCTCTCATAATCAAGTGGCCACATTAGATGCTAGTCAGCCCTCAGTGGAAATGGCTGGCTTGCTGGAGGATGAACAGTTGGGTGCACTGAGAAAAGCAGAGGATGAGAGCAACACTTTGCTTTGATAGTTAAAACAATCCCCAGATCGTCTTTCCTCCTAGTACTGCTGTGTTCAGTAATATATATACCATTTAGTTTTAAAGGCATAATTATTTTGGATTTGGTTATCTTGATTGGAGACTTTAGCTGTGTCTCAAATCGCGTACTTACATTACTACACGGCCATCATGATTTCTCAAGGTGGCACAGAAATAACAAAGAAAAGCAGTATTCCAGTCATGTAATAGGCCTCTACCAACAAATATTTTATATCTTTTATTATTCTACATTCATGAAAATTATGCATAGATTTAGAAAATTTAATTTTTTGCCAATTGACAATCAGTTTTTATCTCTATATCATACAGTACTTAAAACATAACTTAACATAACAATACACAATAGGATCTTCTTACTTTGTTTATGTGGTCCCACTCAAGGTTAAGAAGTACATTGCTACATTCATTAAATATACATGAGGATAAAGATTTTATTTAAGCTACAACTTCTCCAACTCTAAGAGGCTTTAAGATACGTGTTCATGTCCCACCCATGCATTATGAGAAGACAAGTATGATAAATATCTGTTGTGTTGATAGAGGGAGACGCTGGCATTTCACACTTCGTGTCAAGAAATACATTTTGAAGTGCAATATGTGTATGAATACATGTTTCTCATTGTGTGTATTGTTGTGTATGCACGTGCGCGTTGGCAGGTGCTCAGCCATGTCACTGGCGCCAGGCTGTGTGTTCACTTTGAAGAGCTTTCTGCTGAGTCGGTGCGCATACAAAACAGCTCCAGACGACGGCGCCTTAGTAATTAAGGCCTAAAGCAGGCGCAACAAAGCCTCCCTCTCATTTTACATTCTCTCATTTTTGCTTCGGAGCCCCACGGTTTAATTCTTAATGCATAAAAATGATGTGTCATGTCTGTTCTCCTGCATTTATGTGTGAGTCTATCACCAGTGTACAAGTGTATGTGTGTGCAGAGAGAAAAGGATGTGAGAGCTGACCTACCTAATGGATGGAGTGACCTGCGTGTTTTTAGGATGCTCCTCCACTCTCATTTCCTAAATAGCTCTATCCCCTTTGCTCCTTTCTCACTCCTCTAACAGAAAAATAAACCTCATCTCTGGTTTTTCTTCTTCTTCTATGGTCTCCCTCTGACAATACTCACATCCTTCTCTTTACACTCTTCCTATCAGCCATCGCTCCAGACTTCTCCCAGCACTTGTTGAAGGCCCAAACTCTGGCCCGACAGGGTGGCGATGTTCTCATAGAATGCAAGCCCAGGATGTCTCCTCGGGGTGTGATTTCCTGGAGGAAGGGGAAGGAAGCCCTCAGAGAGAGCCACAGGTACCACTTTTCTTTTGTGTGTGGAGCAGTATGTGCAGTGTGTATGGACCCATTGTTTAGTTTGCCTCCTTTACTTGCAGAGAAGTATTTCATCTAGTTATTTTATTTTTCCCTACTTGATATTCATGGTGACAAACTGCACAGAACAGAACCACAGTGTGACACAATACAATTTGAATTGCATAACACGTTCTGCACTCCACCACTTTCCCCCCGCTATCTACATTTCTTCCCTGAACTCCACTGTGCTTTGCTCTCCTGGCTGTGCTCAGAGCTGGTTTCTGCACTGTTTACTTGAGGTGATTCCTAGACTGCGGCACATGGATCGATGTGCTGATCCATCAGCTCATTAGCAGCGTGTAAGGCCTGGAGGGTCATTAGAGCACTAGGCAGACGATGATCCAGGCTACTATCGAGACAAGAACGAAGCCGGTGAAATCCCCAGAAGGACTGATCAATGCATTCTACATTCTTGTGTGATTGTGGTGGTGACATCAGGGGAACTAGCTGGACACCTTGTTTTATTAGAAATCAGGTTAAGTAAGTACAGATCAATGCAATGCCTCTGTGTGCTGGAGAGCAGATGAAAAAGGAAAAACAAATGTTAATCAGACAAAAGAAACACATTCTCCCCCTGAAGACATAATGCTGGTAAAGGTAGCAGTAGGATGTGCAGTCAGTGACTGATCAGGACTCATACTGTTCCTTCTCACACGGCAGCAGTCAGGCAGATATGCAGATATGGTATACGGCAGCTTTCAAACGACATGACCTTCATATCATTGTCCATTGCTAGAAGTGAAGTAGACATATGTTTTCTCTTTCAAATGCACAGTATAAAACACAGTCTAGTCTACACAAATCACTCAATAATGCATTTCCACTTTCTGTTTGATAACATCTTTATTTTGTGCTGATACCAGCAGGAGGCAAAGCACACCTGCCGGCACATCCGGTGACTTAGTGGGGGACCAGATTTCTCATTTGATATGGGATTAATTGTTCAACTGGCTGAGAAAGCTTTTCCACACCCAACCTCTGGGCTTTCCATCCTCACCACAGTGGGAGTGCTTTAGTCATGTCACTACTCCCCTGGTCAGACAGTATGGGGAAACTTAAGGTGCAATCTGATTGTTAATATTGATGCGGGGCCAAGACATCTTGTTTGCAGGAAAGAGATATTTTATTTGAGGGAGAGCAGCAGAATCAGCTCCAAGATTATGCGGTGCAAACACCTGCTTAATGCTGGACCCAGCTTGCAGATTTATCATCCTGTTAAGTATTGAAAGGAAAAATGCATCAATACTGCAATGTGCAATATCAGTCGCGCCCATAAAGGCCAGATTTCCCATTTGAGATTTAACGTTACAGCCTTGCCCTGAAGTAGATGAGCTTCATACAGGATGCTAGGCTTTGACATTATTGCAGCATTTCTCGCAAACCTATTCCCCCGTTCCTGGCTTGTTAGCATTTACTTTCCTCCATATTGAAATGGGGCTGCTACCACTGCTATTACAGCAGTGGCACGGCGCTAATCCATCCCACTGGCTCAACTAAAATACCCTATACCCTAATAATTCCTTCTAATCTTCCAGGGATAATGTTTTCAAGGATCTGGAGCAGGAGAGAACAAATCAACTAAGAACAATGCAGGATCTGATTAGTTAATGAAATCATGCAGTAGTGATACCTATATCAGCATGTATAACAAGATATCCTTTTAACAGGGTTGCTGTGCACTTACACAGGGGGCTATGAGGTTAACGATAAAGAGCTTACCCTAATTTAATTTTACTGCTGACCACTGCCAGCAATTGTAAAACTGATATAGGAAATAGCTCTTAGGAATATTACCTTTAGATTGAACCACTGTGTTGAAGGTTGTTACACTAAGCGTTATATATTTCATCATCATGTAATGTGAATCAATTTATAATCCTGCTACTAAAGCAGCTAGAGCTTTCTAGATGTGTTGCCAAAACAGTGTGTGCATTGCCAGTGAATGAAATAAGCAGTACTTTAGAAGACTGCAAGTTCCTAGAAATATACTGAGTTAATTATGCAATCTTTCTTAAGTGGTTAGAATCTTTTTCATTTACAGCCTCTTAGTTTTTTGTTACACCATGGAGAGGCATAGCAGGCTTTTAGATTACAGCCAGTAGCTCACTTTAACACCGGCCAGTAAGGTTGAGGTAAAGTGCCTGTTTACTATGTCACACTGTTCAAGTTTTATGTATGCCACAAATTCCCCCAATACGTTAATTGCTCCAGGGCAACCTTTGAGAGAAAAATGGAACACAATGAAAGCATTTCAGACAGCTAATGCTCCTTACATCCTTATCTTGGAATGTTCCTTTGTGGCTTTTGTGAGGAAGAAGCCTGACATAGGCTACTGCAGCGTTTAATGGCAAGTCTTATCCCTGTGACATCTCATATCCATAACTCTTTGTTATAGTCCATTACAAAGAAAGCCCTCAATTCAGTTAGGAGAATACACCCCTGGCTCCACGGGGAATGGGCAATGTAGAAGAGGCTAATGTATTTTAATTCTTCCAGCCTTTAAGACGATACAGGTTAATTTTGATCTTTGTGGAAGGTCCAGGCTGCCTTCAAGTGATCTTTTTAGAATGGAACGTTCAAGTTCTTCTTTCAAACCAGTTATGTTTGAAACACCGGCTCAGCCCCATTACACAGTTGTGCAGTTTAGAAGATAAGATGGGAGCTCCTAGAGAGGATTTGCAGGGCAAGGCATTTATCACCGGTGTAATTAATTTCTAATGATTAAAACTGTGCTAAAACCACGGTCAAATGGCAGTATCAAAAATTGGTAGAATATAATTTGGCCAAATTGGAATGACTTTTGTGACTGATGAAATTAGTAATTTGTAAATTTGTAAAAGAGGTGAAGCTGTAACATTTTGTGCTTTCCATCCATCAAAAATGTCAATAATCATTCCCAGTAGTTTCTTTCTTTGACAAATTACTCTTACAGACAGAAATCCCAATGATCATGAGTATCTCCCCTTTGTCAGTCAAGCTGTGTTTCACATTATGAAATATGTATGTACAGTGGATACGGAGAGTATTCATACCCCTTTAAAAAATGTTTTAAAAGTTTTATGGCAGCCATTTGCTAAAATCGAAAAAGTTCATTTTATTTCTCATTAATGTACACTCAGCACCCCATCTTGACAGAAAAAAAAACTGAAATGTAGAAATGTTTGCAAATTTATTAAAAAAGAAAAACTGAAATATCACATGGTCATAAGTATTCAGACCCTTTGCTCAGTATTGAGTAGAAGCACCCTTTTGAGCTC
>JAVQJD010076323.1:0-12226 GCA_036023655.1 Nannoperca australis
AGGTACATGTCGAATGTTTGAATATTGCTGATGGTTTGGGGAAGCTTCGTGGGGACGTCCGCCGTGGCACTCGGGTACGACGAACCCCCTTCAGGACCCTACTGAGAGAAAAGAGAAAAGGGGGAGAAAGAACAGGAGAAACGAGCGAAAAGGGACGGGTGGGTGGGGCGCTGTGATCGAGCGGCAGTAGTCGAGAGCGGACGAGTACTGATTACGTAGGGTATTTATACGGAAATGGCGTAGTGACGTGGATGACGTAACGGGGGTGTGTTCCTGCTCCCGAAATCCGCTAAATAGCAACAATTCATGAACCGGTGAACGAATCAGTGAACGAATCTTTTAAGTGAACTGAATCGAAGGATTCGTGTCCCTGAAGGGAATTGAAATTACCATCACTAACTGGCTGATGACACATTGAATTTTCCTTCAAGAGGCTCTAGAGTTAGTTGCTTTAAAGATATCAGGCTGGTTTAAGATGAGCCAGGCATGCCAGTTAGATTTGTGTCTGACTCATGGTCAAGGGTCCAAGTTGATCCTGACCAAAGACTGTATATGTTCCCGATTTGCACTGACGTCATGCACACGTGGGCAACAGAAATCTTCTTACGAGATTGAGGTGGCCGAGGTTTTAGTCAGGAACAGTTGCTCTCCACTGACCGCAGGCGCAGGGCACGATGGGAAACGCCCGGCTGTCGCCTGATCAAAGAGCTGATTGGCTCTTAGTTTTTACCATAAACACGGTGTTTTATAGAAAATCCTTATTCTCTGTGTAATTGTAATATTTAACGCTGTATGTTGTGCAATGAAGGGTTAATCTGTTAAACGTGATCTGTAAAGTACAGGTGGATCTAACAGGATGTAAAATGTCTGGGACTATATTCTGTATGTTTGCAGCATGTCTACTACTGCGTTCATCTGTAGTATGCAGTATGAAACTTGAAATGTATTTATTTTGCATGTTATGCCAGGCTAAGCTAGTTTTCAGTTTTGAAAAACAGAAGTAAACAGTACGGCTAACAGCAAACCACTGCTATAACATCCTCTTTAGCTCTGAAAAGGAAAAGTAATAACTGTGGCCTCGTCACACCTCCTGCTTGCACATGATTCAATTAGAATATGTTTTTATAAGTGGTACTATTTATATTCCTCTCTGTGAACCACTGAAGCGGTAGTGTCATTACACTGCTAGTATAGTTGAAAACAGCCGGTCTGACTTGACTGCTGTCTGTCCCCTGCTTCTGCCACCTGATCTCATACACTTTCCAGAGTAGAGTTAATCTAAAATGAGGCTATCATCATTTGGTGGCCTGACTGTGACTGAGTGGAATGGGGCCACCACAAGCCTCCAGGAACAGCGTTGGCCTGTGAGGTGACTTTGGCATAGACCTATCTGTCATAGAAAATCTATATGAAAGAAACAGCTGAAGTAAGTGTAGGAGTATTATAATAAATAGGTCTATTCAAACTTCAAGAGCTGTCCTGAGACAGCCGAGGAAGCCTGATAAACTTATTTGATGTATGCACCCAAGCAATATTTATTGCCATGAATGGAGCGCCATCTTGAAACACGGTATCCAGTTCTTTTAATACACTCATGGAACACAAACATGTCTCCTGGTCAGGTATGGTGTGTTTACTCCTGGTTTTATTTTTGTGAAGACAAAACAAAGATATCAGAATAGCATTAAGAATCAGAGGTGAGAGGACTGATAGAGGCTCTGACCTGGACTGCTGACAGACATGGCGTCATAGATGATCTTGCAGGCCTTCAGCAGCAGCTCAATCTTCTTCTGGGGAGAATACTCCAGATGAAGGTTGTTCAGTTTGATGCTGATCTTCTCCATAGCAGAGGCCTCAGGGACAGCTGTGGTTATTCCTAATGCTGTGGTGGTGCTGCCTAGGACAACAGACTGACACACACAACAATACACACACCATTAGCATCACAACTGCTGCTAGTACTAGTATGAATATAAATGTACTGCATAGTACTGTATGTAGTTTCTTGTAGCTGTAGAGCACTTGTAATGTTGCTAATAACAGCTACATTCACTTGTTTGTCTCTACTATTAGTATTGCCCCTGCAAAAACGCTCAAGTCCAGTCGTACCTGGTTCTGTGCCAGTTGCTTCAAGCTGCTGTCGTTGGTGTGCAGTTTCTCCAGACTCTGGTAAACTGGCTCCCTCAGTGGCTTCAATACACTCTTACACAGAGCAGCTTCTGCTATGCTCTCTGCATGGACACACAGATGCATAAACTATTAAATATGTTTCTAATTTTCCAACCACATATGGGCTAAAACCTGAAACTACTGCAGGGCTGATCTATTGGATTGTATTAGACAGAACAGATATAAAAACAACATTTTCTTAATATCACAATGAAATAGGGAAATAAATTGTATTATTATTATAAAACATTATGTACTAAAAATCTTCACTGAAATCCAGACTCATTTACTTTCTTTCAGTGTTAAAGGCTCTTTAAAGGGACACTCCAGCAATTGTAGTATTACACTCCTATAAAGTAGTGGGACTCACAGATGAAAAAGAAAACGGTCAAAACAACACCAGAGGCCAAGATATCCTGACAGTCCATAGTATGGGTCAAGCTCCTAAAATGCAGGACCCTACATTTGTCATAATGCAACACAGTAGTATCTTGTCATTAGATCGCCCTTGCCTGATACATGCCCATATATTTTAAACTCCATGACCCCAGATCGTTACGCAGGCTTTCTGTAAATGTGTAGTTTCCAAACTGAGATCACTTTAATGGCATCATCAGGGTTATTTCCTCTGATTTGACAAAGCTATTATCGATTAATATGCTGATTATTTTCACGATTCATTGTTTAGTGTATAAAATGTTAAAAATACTCATCACAATTTCCTGGAACCTAAAATTCAAATAGCTTCTTTTGTCCAAACAACAGTCCAAAACTCTTCATTCACTGTCAGGCATGACAAAGAAAAGCAGGTAGTCCCACATAACACTTTAAGTTTAATGTTACCCAGCTTGTCTTGTCCATACTGATGTTGTGGCTCCAACATGGCCTGCAGCTCTGTACTCTGTAGTAGGTAGCTCTTGAGTTGAGTCACCATCTGTCTGATCTCCTGTAACAGCTCAGTGGAGGAGGAGTGGTTCGACATGGTCTCCAAGGTGAATGCACGGTGCTCTTTTACCTAAATATAACATATGACAGCTAAACTTGATTCCATTTGTATTTTAGATGTGTAGTAGATGTTGTTTTCTGAAGAAAATCCAATCAAAATATGTCAGCTGATTGTTTGATCTTTTTCCCTCGGTGTACTCACCAGGTTACCGAAGTAGCTCAGAGGATCCCTGGCCAGCTCTACGATGCGCTGTGTGAGGCGGCGGTCGTGGCTGATGAGGCCTGTTATGACAGTTGACAGGCGATAGCGGGCTCGGTCCAACATAATGGTAGTGGAGGTTCTTCTTACTGCTACCTTGGGGCTGCAGCTCTCTGCAGGGCGCCTGGAAGGACACATACAGTTAGTCTTTCTTTATCTTACATTCATTTCATTTCTTACTTTGACTAGTAACCCTCTGTGTTTTGATTAAGTGTCCGTGTACGACAAGTGATGCTTTAAGAAACATTCAAATATAGAAACTTTCTGAAAGGATGACACATGACTTTCAATCCTTTGATGATTTGAACTCTGTACATAGTTCCTTTCTGTGTTGTGAATAAATACCAAGCAACCTTGTACGTTCTTTGCCACTGTCGCCTAAGGCTTGTTCATGGTGGGAATTGTTGGGTCTCTGTAAATAATAGTATAAAGAGCACGGCCTACACCTGCTCTATATGAAAAGAGCTCTGAGATCACTTCTGATGTGATTTGGTGCTATATAAATAAAATTTAATTGAACTGAATTGATATTTTGCATGCCTAATCTACATGTACTTGACAATGCATGGTTTCTGGCCTGAGAATGTATTTGCCATTCTGTATTTGTATGTAGTGGAATCTTTTGATCTTTTGATGTAACTTTAGTGAGCTCCAAAAAAAGAAAAAACTGTATATAGAATACTGTTTGGACCTAATATTTTTATCCGACTTTCTCATAAACACCACAATTAGGCTTTTATCTTGTACACAAGGTCAGGGGTCGGGCATGAACTCGATAATGCAATAGTATGTTAATATGATGCCCACCACGGTATCTGTATTTAATGACTCCCTTCTGAGCCGGGAGAGGAGACTTTGTGGCTCTGAGTGGCAATGGACACCATACTGATTTGTACAAATAGAAATATCTAAATTGTATTTTTTCTTGTTATGTTGATACTTGTTGTTGTTCCCTTTTTCTACACTGCAATTTCTCATTGGGGATTAATAAAGTATATATAAATTAATTTTATTGACTTGATTTAATATGAGAGAAAGATGTATGCATCATTTACTATATTAATTGGAAGACTACTACTCTGTTAGTTTTTTTGGTGGTACACACATTTTAACTCCCAAATCATCATAAAACACCAAAATTCTCTATAAAGGGCTTTGCTAAGTGCTGTACGGGGATGGACGGACAGATCTGCTGCTCGCAGACAGACAGCGAGAGCCGGGGGCAGAGCCTTTACATAGCAAATATTTGTTTGCGGCTATATTAATGTTAAAAATTCCATATACAGCAACTGAAAGTTTGCCCTACATGTTTTTGTACATGTGTTAAAAAGGCTGAGACTCTTACTTCTTCAGCTCAATACATTTCATCTGTCACATGATGTCATACTTTGTAATGACATGAGACCATTAAAGGATCCCCTCACACATCAAAGTGTGGATCTGATTTCACACATCAAAGTGTGTTTCTAGGTGTTGGAGAGTACACCTGCATATGCCAAAAAGTTGTAAAGCTCCACAGCTGTGTGAAATCTGATAAAACTGCCTCAACTGATATCACTTGAGTCAGCATCAGTTTGGGCTAAAAACTACAATGTGAAAACAGAAAAAAAAACCTGGCGTGTTGAGTTAGGAAGAAATTAGCTCAGTTTAGGCTAGCTACTTGCAAAACACAACTGTTCCATTATCCAATCAATGAGAATGGGACAGATGTTAGGTCACAGTGACCACCACCAATTTTTGTGAAGACAAAACAAAGATAAAACACAGTGACATTGCCCCACCCACAGGACAAACTTTCCATTTGCCACACTAGTGGTAAGGATTTAAGAATACAGTAGCAAAGACTTTTCTCTAAATATTCCATCATTTCAATGTTTTTTCAGTATATAATTTGCACAATAATTTGCGGGTAATAAAAAAAAACTTTGGGCAGTGTACACTGGACTGCTCAAGTGTGACACATCTATGAGATAATTGTGTCTTGGTGAGATTTGGTGTACCACATTGTCTATTTTGGAACCCTTCTTCCTCTTAATGTACTGTATGTGCATCAACTACTCAGTCACATGATTTATAAAAAAAACATGACTTCATTACAGTGTTATGCAAGAGTTTTTAACCTTTCCAAAACCAACAAACTGTGTGTATCAGCTCTAACATAAGCTGCAAATGTAAGCGTGTCTGACTAACCAGCTTTTTATGTGCATATTCAGTTTACGCATAGAAATACCAGAGTGAAAAAAAAAAAACTTTTGAAAAATGTTTTAAATGTGGCAGAAAAGACATAACCCACATCATTTGGTTCATCAATAAAAGCAAAATGTGATCAACTGCAATGGAAACAGTGAATAAATCATGATGTACCTGAAGCATGTGATTTATTTGTTATTTATTAAAATTGCAGCAGTGATAACATCAGATTTGTGTGGAGCACTGAGGGGACTGTAACCTTCCTCAAATGAATGCATGGAATGACTATGAGCCGTATTTCCATCACGTTTTCTACACAGTTTTTCAAGGGCGTCACTTTGTGAAAAGATGTAGGGACATAAGGGATCAGATGAAAAAATATCTTCTAAACATATTCAATGTTAGGCAACGTAATGGGAGGATCGATGTGAGGTTACAGTAGATAAGGGGTTGGGAAAAGAATTGCCAAATGGTGCATCAAAAGGGAATAGCCTAGGCTATAAGTGACTACAGATGTGCACTGTGAGAATGGACAGCAACAGTAACTAATGGAGGCGGGGCGTAGCGAACAGTCAGTTGGACCAGCATTTTGCCTCTCTACACCAGACAATGCAGACCTACTTGTGGTTTTGCTCCTCTTCCGGGTTCTGCTCTCCCTCTTCCTCTGTGCTGCTGGTGGAGCAGGAGTCGGGATCAGGTCCTAGCACAGCACCCCCCTGTGGCGAGTACAGTGACACATCAGGCCGCTGCGCCGGGGAGGGGGTGGGGGAGGGTGGGGACACTCTTATTGCAGCATTCTGATTGGCTAATCCTCCTCCAGCCTGGTTGGGGCACACAGGTGCGCCTGAGGAACATGGCTTCCTCCTCGGCGGAGGGACTGGACGGGTTGGTTTCTTCACTAATGGCAGACACTGAAAGCTGGATTTTTGTTTGCCCTCCTTTTTATCAATTTTCATCTGTTTTTCCTCCTTCTCATCCTCTTTCTCTCTCTTTTCTTCGTCTCTTTTTACCTCCTCTTCTTGATGTTGGCTACTGTTCTCTTGTTCAGCCTCCTTACCCAGCAGACCTGATTTACTTTCAGCTTTCTCCTCTCCTCTCTCTCCTCCCCCACCTCTCTCAGTTATCTTTGCAGGATTTTGTCCCTTCTCTCTCTCCCTCCACTCTCCTGTGTCTCGGTCAGAGCTTTTCCTGGATGGGGTGCGACGGACCGGAGCAGGAGGCAGAGGGGGAGTGGCTCGGCTCTGCAGAGGGACAGGAGGCCTTGACGGAGGAGGTAGTGTTGACATTGACTTCCTCTCTTCTCTCTCCCCAACTCCTCCCCTTCCTTCCTCTTTTCTCTCAGCAGCTGAAGTTACAGAAGATGAAGTGTGAAGCGAGGTGGGAGATGAGAAGAGGAGGCCCATCCCAGACCCTGAGCCCAGGCTGGGGGGTCGGGGGGGAGGCCGCTTGTATTTAATCTCCTGGTTGGGTGTGGTTTTACTTTTGACCTCTGGGTTGACCTTCTGTGGGGCATCTCCATTCTGCACGGAGGAGGTGATGTTTTGATTGGTAGTGATATCAAGGTTAGAGATAGAGGTGTGCTTCAGGTCTTTGTTTGGGTTCTCCTCCACAGTGACTGGGTTGACATACAAGTGCAGTCTGCTGTGGTTCTGATCCAAAACTAGGTCCTGGTTCTTTGCTTGCTCAGATGTCCAGAAATCTGCAACACATGCAGACTGTGTTAAAGAAGCTGCATTTATCAGATTTTTCACTTATTTTATTTTGATAATGTTGCTTTTATTTGTAATTGTAAAAACAAAGAAAGCTCTCACTGTAAGGGACATTACTTTTTTAAAGGTTTCATCAACATGGATCTTGGTTAGGTATTACCAAAATGGCGGACTATTCCTTTAAGAAAGTTATAATATAATACAGTCTAAGAGGACATGTATATTAATTATTTTGCAGTGCACCTTGGTAACTTTTTATGTCCACAAAGACCTGCAAATGTGATATAATGAAAACCTAACACATCCTATATATATGTTCGGTATTCAGAATAGTATCCGTTTATAATTTTCTCATTGTGATTGTCCATTATGAAATTTTACTATGTTGGTCTATTCTGTTGCATGTGTGTTCTTAGATTAGACTAGACTTTTCCCACAGATTCCTGAGGTTTCCAGCAAACTTTTTGTGATTTGTGATACTGGCCTATATGAATAAATCTGATCTGATTTGACTTGACTCATATATTTTACATTGCTTGTCACAGTGCTTAATTGTATGTCTATATTCATTCTGTGTCTGTATGTTTTACATATATACTGTCATTCATACGTACATATTTTCATTTAAACATTTCTACTAGTGTTAGTGATGTGATTTCTTTTATCTTCTATCTTTCATTGGTGTATCTTGCTCTTCACTACAGCAATGACCCAACTCCAATGCACTAGTGATGTAGGTTTATCTACCTGCACCCATGGCAGAGATGACCTCCAGCTCCTCTTTCCTAGTTGCAGTGGTAATGGCCTGGGGTAACCTCAGCGGGATGGCCAGGATGTCCCTGATTGGGGGATTAAATTAGAAAAAGCCAGCATTAGGAGTGAGCAGGACGTTTTAATAATATGACAAAAATATGTCTTGCTGTGTTGCTTTGTCTGTGTGTGTGTGTGTGTGTGTGTGTGTGTGTGTGTGTGTGCATGTTTACGTAAATGTGTGTCATATGATTGTGATGAGTGGATGTGTAGTGTATACATAGATGTATGTGTCTATGTACATGTATGTATGTTTATTTAATCTGAATACAATATGTGTAGGTTTATGCTTGATTAGATTATATGACTTGAGTATTAATGTGCATGTGTCTGCACATGTGTATAGATGTCATGGTTTTATTAGTGTACACATGGTATAACATGTTTTGGTGTATATGCATACTTTATACACAGTATGTGCACATATATGTATACACAAAAGCATGTGTATATGTGTTACCTGCTGGCACAGTAGAAGGAGATGAGTTTGAAGATGTCATCAAAAACCAGATGGGAACCTTCTAAGTGGACAACTGAGACAGAAAAAACAATTAAAGAATGAAAATGTTTTTCTTCTCTTTTTGTATTTACACTATCTGAAGCTTTAATAGTAGCTTTCAGAGCAGAAGCTGCATTGCTAGTGTGTAACACGTACATGTCTTGTGTTGTTTGATCATCAGGTTGCGTATGAGTGGCACCTCCTGTTCATCAGGCAGGCACACTGAGAGTGTCATGCCCTTGTCCTCTGTGCTGTGAACCAGGAACGCCTGCAAATGTCAACATGAGAGGTCAGAATGGAAAACATATACAGTAAAATTGCTGAATCCCATTTTTGAACACAAACAACACAAAAACAAATCCATTATTATAATATATTATTATAACAGATATATTGCATAAAAGTTGTAAATACCAGAGGATCAGCAACAGCAAAAACAACACACAAACTACAACAGCCCAATATGGTTTTAAAAAGCTGATACTAATAGTTTTGTGCTGCAGCTACCAATATTTTGTGTCAATATGTGGCAACACTTTATTTTTCAGGTAATAGGAAGATTAATGGAAAGGACTATGTCATTAATTGTATGTATATACAATTATATATAATAGAATGTTTGCGCAGCCAATAGTGAAATTCCAACACTCAACCAACAAATGGTGTAATGTCATCACTCACTCACTCAGTAAGTCAAGTACAGACTTTCATGTTTATAGGACATTTATAACTTGTCCTAAAACCATACATTTACGTTTTTTTATAGTTCAGTTTGTGTATGGATTATTCAAATGAGATACAACATGTTCACTACTGAACATGGTGGTGTTGTTAGCTGTATTTTTGAATGTTGAATAGAGGAAGGTTCGCTTTAGTCTTTATGCTAAGCTAAACTAAACATGTCCTTGCCTTTCAAATTTAAGGCTTGACTACAAAGGAGGCGTCTTAACCCTATATTGTCTGTCTCATGTGCTTCTGACAAAACAAATACATTTGTATTTTAATAGCCATGTAACAGTTTGCATTTCATTTGCAATACACGTATGTTACCGCAACCTGAAGCATGTTTTTACACAAGTCTATTTTATGTTTTATGTGCTGCCAGTTCAGTTTGTGGATGGCATACACTCGATACTGTGCCTGAACACATCCTGTGTAAACACAGACGGAGTACTGAAGATGCTGCTGCTGCTCTGATAACCTGCTGCTAACACTGTGTGGACATTGTGTGACACATAACACAGAAATTAGATTGGTATCGATCTTCTCATCTAACTCTCAAACAGTGTAACTACTTTTAAACTCAACACAACTAAGTTTCAGAACTATGTCTGCATTTTCCCTGTAATTTCAACCCAATTACATAGTTGTTTCTAGGAACATATATTTGAAATACTCTGCATTTCACATAATCTTGCTGTGTAATAAAATAAAAAAAATGTCTACCTCTCTTGTTACTGAGAGGTATTAATTCAAAGTCTAATTCAAAGATTTGAGGCAAAAATAGTGTGTAAATGTTTGTCTTACCCCAGCCGCTTCTTTCTCTATTATACTTGTGGTTTGCTCTTGGCTGAGTCCTTTGGGTTGCCAAACCGAGGTGCTCCCAACCAGTCGATCTATAGTACTCAGCAATGGAGGAGTTGGAGACGATGGTGTGATGACAGAGGGAGCTGGAAGAGGAGGTGATGAGGAGGATACGATTGTTGGAGATAATGGAGGAGGAATTGGAGGAGGAGTAAAAGAGGGAGTAAGATCAGAGGAGACAAGCAGGGGAGAAGGAGAAACCAGAATAGGGGAGAGAGGAATAGGAAGAGATGGGGGAGGAGGGTTGTAGGAGAGAGGGGGAGGAACAGATGGAGGAGGAGGAGGCGGAGGGAGGGACCGAGGATTGGACAGTGGTAGAGGAGGACAAGAGGAAAGCTGGGAGGACTTCGCCGTAGGAGGTGGTGGTTTAGGTCGACATGGCCGGGTCGGAGGGTAGGAGGAGGGCTGGGAAGGTGGAGAAAGGGGAGAAGCTGGTTGGATGGAGGCCGGAGAGGGAATAGATGGAGTGTCAAGTGCTCCTGTCAGAGAGTTTGTGTGGCTGTAAAGAAAAAAAGGCCAAAGGTCAGGGATGGAAATAACATAGAGAGGATTTGTTTATATCTGGTCTCTGCTTCAGTTTGCTTGCAGACACATGCATCTGTCTGGTCACCAGAACGGAGTTAAAGTTTACCCCCTGTACTGCATGCAGTTTGTGACACATGATAATGAAATTTATAGTGAATAATTGAAACCATTGTTGAAAAGGCCTGGAGCCATCAGTTGGCTTTAAGGAATCTGCTGGGTTGCTTTATGGTACAAAGAAGCTCTGCTGTTGTGCTGAAAAGTCTCAGTTTGAAATAAGCTCAAAGGACAAAGCTGGTGTTATTCTATATGTTTCTTACTGTCATCTATTTCCATGAAAAGACCCAAATCAACATGTTAGCCCATGGATCAATACTTCCCAATGCCCCTAAATATATATATATAAATATATATTAACGCTGGAGAGCTTGAAACAGAGCAAACAACACAATCTGGCAACTGAGCATGGTGAGGCTAGAGCTCTAAATACCACCAGGTGTGTGGGCTGCCAGGTGGCCGCAATCACACCTGATGGGATACTGCAACAGAGGAGCAGAAAGTTACAGAGCAGCAGAAGGGCCACAAGTCTTTTCAAAATAAAACAGAAAGTGCCGGAGTCCTACTCAGCCCATGACAGCTACGAAGGATGATTGTTTTCTTTCTTCACACTTGCACAAAATTAAAGAAGAGAAGAGCTTATAATTTATAAAAGATGGATATACAGTTGGATTGCCAGAAAAATCTCAGCTTTAACAGCAAAGAGGATTGTGCCAGGAAAACTACAATTACTTTTGAGTATGTTTGTATTCCATCGTGTTTAACTCCTCTGAAGTCTGTATTTTATGTATGCTGCCTCATATTATTTTACTGACAAACACTTTGTGACATTCTCCCCTGTGAAGGTGCTTTGTAAATAAACACATTTATTAACTAAGACCAAGCATGGTAACACGGCCTGCAACATACAGTAACTATTTCCAGTTTTACAGTGAAGTTTTTGTACTAATGATGTAACAGTACAGTACATGCTGATATATAGTAACTATGAAGGAGGTTGGGTTGGTGGTGGGATGTGTTAGATCCCGGTTAAAGCCCTTGTTACAGGACTCCACTGGACCAGCTCTCCGTTTAAAGGTTCCGATCTCTAGTTCTATGGGGTATTACCCTATTAGAAATTCTAAAGATATTTAAGCTGGTGTCGAGGAAACTCGCCTAGCTTCTAACTACCTACTTCCGGATGCTTACCCTGCTACATCTGATTACACCACCCAGCTGAGTATCCCTTTAGCTGCTCAGGGGTGTAACCAGCCACGCCAGTTTCAATGGCAGCTTCCCTCTTATAGATCTGTGCACTTGGTGAAATGCTAGGTTTGGGGTTCGATGGCTTATGACTAAGAAGCCCTCAGGGTATATATTCTAGTGGATCAATGTAGAATAACCTTTAAGAACCGTGCAGATATTGTACACACATAGGCTTAACTGTTTTACTTTCATGAGAGGCTCAATAATAAGGGAAAGAATACTTTTACTTAATTTATA
>JAVQJD010076329.1:0-33918 GCA_036023655.1 Nannoperca australis
ATTCCATCCTCATAACCCAACAGAACCCTCAAATAATATTACAACCCTCTGTGCACGTGTATTCCATTGTGTAATTGTGTATTATTATTACTCTGTTATTACATTCACTTAGTTAGAAATAAAATCACTGTTTAATTCAGTCGTGGTTTGTGTATGGTATTTCAAAGTAAAATTGTTTAATCAATGCGAAGCAGGAGTCTACGATTTTCAGAATAAGACTGATCGAGTTATAAGTTGATTGAATTATTATTTATTCCCTCAGGAAGGAGGGTGGTGCCCCTACAAGACGATATCTGAACATTAATAAATGTAGAAGTATTTATACGCTACACTGTCTAATGACAATTATATCATCGTCAAAGGTGATATTTTGCACAAGCTGACGTCCAAATGTCCCACTGCACTCCTCGTCTCTCTCTCTCCCTCCTCACCTCCACCTCTTCTCTCTGCTGATGTTTGTACGTAAGTAAGAAATGAGCCAATTTGGGCACATCCTCCTCTTCAAGGCCAAACGTCTGGAAGAGAAAACAACACGTCTGGCTGTTCAGGATTCGCTCCATACCGGCCAACAAGCAAAGTGATGCGTGACGCCACAGGAACTCACACTGAGGAGAAAGCCCAGCTTCACAACAGTCTGTTCTTCCTTCTCCAGGGGAGCCAGAAGGTTCAGGAGTTTATCCTCCATCAGGAAGCCCTGAGATAAGAGGAAGGGAAACTTTTGGTTGAAGATGTCTGTCAAATCATTTCATAGTACGGCTTTCTTTGTGCCGCAGCGGCCGTGACTAATACTCAATATTCTCAATAGCTTCACACCTTAATATTAGCATATTGACAAATGGATGTTTAACTGTACAGATTAAACTAATTTACTTTCCCTTACTTTGACTCTGCACACACACACACACACACACACACACACAAATACAACTCCAGCTTGCCAAGAGAGCCTTTCTATTAACCCACATTAAAGGTCATATTGGTTAAAAGATTAATTCATTCCATGCAAAATAGTATTCCAAAGTTTATCTAATGAAGGAATGATTACAGCAAGTAAAACCTGTTTCAGAGTTCATACTGGCCCCTGACTATTGTTTTTAGAAAAACATAAAGTGTGAACCTATCCTTCAATTCAGTTAAGAAATATTCTTATTTATACACTAATTTCGGGGCGTTAAATATGAAGTTGACGCAGTTAGCTTAGCTTAGCATAAAGACTAGAAACGGGGGAACAGCTAGCCTGGCTCTGTCTGAAGGCAAAACAAATCCTCCAACCACCACCTCTAAAGCTCACTAATTAACAGTTCACTTGTTTGTTTGTTCCCTTCATCAGTTGAAGAGTACAAACAGTATGATGTGTTACGGTTACGTGCCAGCTTATTCTATTCAGACTAGTGGTATTGATCTTTTCGTCAAACTCTCAGGAAAGTAAATAAATATAAATATTTTTGTGATTAATTCTTTGTCCATTTACTATAATAAACATGCATCTTGAACTTGTTTCTCACCGCCTCATCACACAGCAGCTCCATCACTTTCTTCAGTGTCTCCATCGGCAACTTCCCCTGCTCCACCTCTGCACCGCTCTCACTCTGCAGCGCTGTCCCTTCCTTGTACATTTCCATGTCCGTGCTCTCAGTGTTCGTCTCTCTCAGTGGCCCGACGGAGGCGTCCATCTTCCTCTGGCTGCACGGTAAAGCCTGGCTGGCCGGCATCCAGGCCCGCTTCTGAGGCTGGATGGGACCAGAGACCTCCATGAAGGCCATACGAGGTCGCTCCCAGGCTAAACCAAGGTGCTGCTTGCAGATCAGCGAGTCAATGACCAAAGCCCTCTCCACTAGTTGCTTCACCTCGGCTTCAACCATTAGCCACATCTCCTCAAATCTTCTGACATCAGAAACTGCAAAGTGCCTGCACAAAACAAGAAGGCACAAAAAAAAGAGATGAAGACAAAAAAGTAGTAAGCAATCGTACACTATGTCAATCTTACTTAAAAAAAATGATTATGACTCACTTGATTTTCTTCTGTATGCGTTCATATTGCTGGATGTTGCGTTTGTAGTCCTCTGACAAATATCGGCTCCTCTTTGAAAACTGTTTCTCCTGAGTGCTATTCTTAGTCGCAAGGTTTTTTATCTCGGCCTGCAGACTGAAACAAAAAGCCATCCCAAGAAACAGAGTGAATTTAATATGTAACCGTGTGTGTGTGTGTGTGTGTGTGTGTGTGTGAGAGAGAGATTCTGTATTACCCGAGGATCCTGCTTTTCATATGGGCCAGGTTGAATTTGTGTACTTCTACTTCTTCCTTTTGCTTTATCTGTTTTAGCTTCACAATCATGTTGCTGGCCTTTGCCTGCTGACGCTCTCTCTCCAGAAGCTGCAGAGGCGAGAGTGACAACACTGGAAATCACCACCAGTACCTACCAGTGGCGGAAAGTACATTTACTCAAGTACTGTACTCAGTTACAAAGTTTGAGTTGGAATTCTGCTGCTTTATACTTCTACTCCTCTCTAATTCAGAGGCGAATATTGTACTTTTTACTCCACTATATTTATTTGATAACTTTAGTTACTTTGCACATTCAGATCATTCAGAATTGAATATATTATCAAATACATTGAATTAAAATGAATCAATTACCTAAAAAGGATATGAAATTAACTCAAATGAATTAAATTGGATTAATACAAACAAATTAAATTGAAATAATAATTTCAAAAAATGTAATGACATCAAATTGATTACATTAAATTACACTAAATAAATCTAATTGAATCAAATTAATTGAATCAAATTAAATGAATCAAATTGAATATCATAGCTTCACACTAGCAACTTCAGAAGCTGAGATCAACCTAAATGACATCACAAACACTTCCAGAATTGACCTCGTCCTCGTGCTGTAATATAGTCAACAAATGTATTACGATGTATTATCATAGGTTAGACTTTTTTCACAAGCTACCAAGCAGTATACAAAGTAATTGCCAATGGCAACATTAAAGTGATATACAGTTTAATGCATCAATAATAATAATCCAATAATATATACATTATTCTGAAATGGGCCATTCCTTGTAATGAGTACTTCTAGTACGTTAAGTATATTTTGATGTTAATATTTTTGTACTTTTACTTGGGTAACATTTTGAATGCAGAACTTCTACTTGTGACAGAGTATTTCTACACAAGTAGAAATGTTTTTCCACCACTGCTATCTATTATATTGCTGGTTTTTGAGGCTGTACTTTATCATTAAATTAACAGCAAAGGAAATTGCTGAGTGTGTGGAGCACTTTTTTATAAAAAAAGAGCTTAGAGGACAGAAGCTTAATTTAAAAAAAAAAGCTATTGGGGTTCATCTTGACATTTGTGCAAACCTGAAACTTTGCATTCTGTTCCATCTGGATGACGCTGTACTTGTCGGTAGTCTCCAACATCAGATTGTGAATTATCACTTCATACTCCTCCACTTTCTTCTTCCTCTGCGTCAGCCTCTCCAGCTAGAAATGGAAATCATTAGATACAGAGATGATATATGTAAGAGATAAAATCTGAATTATGATGAAAGAAGACTGAAGGTTGAGTCTGTGTGTGTGGATGTGTGTGTGTTGTTTTTTTATTTCAGTTATCTTGACCTCTTTGTCCCAAAGTTCCTTCATGTATTGTTCCCATTCGGTCTTGTCCTTTGTAAGGAAGACTTCGCTCTCCTGCTGATAAACTCTCTGCCGACAACACAAGTGCAACCATTAGTAAGAATGACAACAACGGCATAAAGAACACTAAAAGTCTACATCCATGCTATGTAGGCTGTACTGTGAGGCTGTACTTCGGAAGAGCTGTATTTTGAGCTAAATGCTAACCTTAGCATGCTGACATGCTGATTTTCAGCAAGTATAATGTTTACCATGATCACCATCTTAGTTCAGCGTGTTTGCATGCTAACATTTGCTAATTAGCGCTAAATACAAAGTACAGATGAGGCTGATAGGAATGTCCGTTTTCAAAGTAATTGGTCATAAACCAAAATGATGGTAGCACTAGATGAAATGTCAGGGGATCACAGAGTCATTAGCCTTTATCCACTGGGGTCCATACATGTCTGCACAATATTATATTTATATATATTGTGACCAACTGACAGACATTTGCCATCCATAGAGCCACGCTGCTTGTTAAGACAAACAGGTGGCAATGATTCAAATGGACTCTACACATGATTTCCTACCTCAATCTGGGCCAGCTCCTCCCTGTAGGCCTTTGTCAGGGTTTTGATCTGGTCCTCCATCCTCTCCATCATCAGGTCCAGTTCCTCTGCCTGCTTCCTCAAGTCCTTAACATAGCGATCATCTCCGACCTTCAGCTCCTGTTCAGGTAACACATAGGATGGGATCAAATGAGAGGAAAAGACCATAGGAAGACAATGAAAGCATGTCATTACTCTTTTATACATCATTTTACAGAAAGGCTTTTTTACGATGTCTGGTTTTAGTGTGTGACTCTAATAAAATATATTATAGAGAGACAGATGTACCTGTTGCAGGTCATTTATGAGTTTTTTCTTGTCTTCTATGAGAGCAGCACATAACTGCTGCTGGTTGTTTATGGCCTCCTGCAGCTCCTGAGGGATCACCTTCTGCTTAGCTACCGACCACCCTGCTGTGATCTCCTCAAATTTTACATGGCTGGATTTTACATCATTCTCCAGACGCTCCAATCTCGACCAAGAAGGACAAACGTGGTGGTAAACAGGATGCAGGGTTTAGGACACTCTTTAGGATATATGTCTTAAGAGTGTTGGTTTAGGTCAAATGTAAGGCTGAGGTAAAGGAGATTAAAAGAAAATTACCTAAGTCTGCGAGCTTCCTCCAACTCTGTCCTTCTCGTCGACTCTTTGGCGTCAGCTGCAGTTTGGATGTTGGTCACTAACGTCGGCAAATCTCTCTGCAGTTTGACTATCCTCTGACGAGTGGATAAGAGGACAGTCTCTGTTCATGTTGTGGCACTGCTAATTCAGATTGTATCTACATGTGGTTACAGGTTTGTCAGGAAATTGTGCTCAAGTAAAAAAGTAGCTCACATTATTAACATTAACATTGGATGACTTCGTAATTGTAAAAAAAAAAAAAGACAAAATAAAGTGACTTCTGACTGATGAAACTGAATAGGAAATGGACACAAACTGAAAAGTAAACCGACCTTCTCACTTTCCTCCTCTTCCTCTTGATGCTGGCTCTCCCAGGGCTCCTCCTTGAACACACTGCGTGGAGTTAACCATAGCTATTCATTAATGAATGAATTAATAGTAGATATTATTACAAATACAAGCATTCTAAGCAAATCTTTCAATATATTATGCTACAGAGACGTAACTTTAAGCTAGCTAGTTAGCCGCG
This sequence comes from Nannoperca australis, assembly GCA_036023655.1. NCBI lineage: Eukaryota > Metazoa > Chordata > Actinopteri > Centrarchiformes > Percichthyidae > Nannoperca > Nannoperca australis. Next base: position 5,395 of record JAVQJD010076329.1, read on the forward strand.
TTACCCGTTGTTAGGTTCCTGATTTTCGGACAACACAGACGGTCCAGGCGCCTCTTCTGGATCCTTATCAGCTTCTTCCATGTCAAGAGGGTGTTGTGTAAAAAGTTACTGGCAAAAATAGTTAAATACTGTCGTGATGAAGGAAGCTAAAAGTAACAGGTCCGTATCGCTGCGGTCTGTTTGGTAAACGTTGCTATGGCGACACAGCCGCCACCGAGTGATGAGTGCTGCATTCATGTGCCCCTCGTAAGCTCGAAACTTCAAGGTCATGGCAGTAAAGAAATATTTTAGATATAAATCTATATATTTAGATGTCATGTTCATTATCTGTCATTGCTCTTTTTTTGTCTCTGTTTTTGTCTTTCCAGCGCATCCACAGTTAGTACCATTAGCCTCTTGGTGGTTTCTCTGATTAATGTTCTGCTTGTGCCGTATTCTTTCCGTGTTCTAATGATGGATTTAATGGTGCTCTGTGAGATAGCTTGAGATATTTTTAATAACCTAACCTTGCTTTGTACTTCTCCACATCCCTGACCTGTTGGTGCGCATGATGCTGTTGTAGGTCTCAATCTATGAGGCCTTCATGGAACATGTGTATTTATATTGAGATTAAATTGCACATCTATTTAACTAATTAGGTGACATCTGAAGGCAATTGGTTCCACCTAACTCAATCTTAGTTACGGGTTTCACAGCAAGTGGGCTGAATGTATAGACCATGCACTCAAAACTTTTCAGATATTTATTTGTAAATAATTTTAAAACCATGTCATATTTTTCTCACAATTCAAAATGATGCCATTATACCATTTTAATTTGTGGGTGTAACATGACAAAATGTGGAAAAGTCCATGGAGGGTTTATACTTATGCAAGGCACTCTATCGTACATGGCTTGGTGCTGCCATCTAGTGGCAGCATCCTGATTCCACATTTCTGAGTGGTTATTACAAGTTCTATACTCACCAATATTGTCAGCATTCTTTCTACAAAAAAATGTATTTATGGAAAGCTTTACATTCAACTCTTGACACTTATTGGTAAGACACATTAACACATAATTTTACTGCAGAGGTACATGTTCAAAGACAACCTGAACTATACATACAGTTGATCCGGTGGTTGGACGAAAGTATGTTAACATCAAATGGAAAATGACTTTAATACAGACATATACCTTTATCGCAATTACAAAACTACATTGCTTAAGTGTTTCATATTAGCTTGAATTCCAGTAAACAGCAATTGGCAGCTACAAATGAGGTCTGCCAGGCTACTTATGTGAATGTTTAAAATCAACACGAGATAACAGAGCTGTCAAAACAATGTATATTTTAAGGGGAACTTATTGTCTGCAAAAAACAACTTATTCCGAACACAGATAAACAGAAACAGCAGTCAAAAGTCCAAACAAGCAGGTACCTAATGGATGTGCAGGGCATGTGGCTGTGCATGGCTAATAAATAGTATTAATTTGCATGCAATAAAAATCCCTCTATTTTAATTGCATGGTTTACCGTTTGGAAAAGTATCATTAAACAGTAAACATAACCACATGTAAGGGCGCTCTTACTTTTTAAAAGTGACATGTTTGTGTTGTTTAATGTTATATTCAGAAGCTGACATTAGGTGGCGCTACTGTCTTGTGATCAAAATCCTGCAGGGTTGCACAAACTAATATCCCTGAAATGTTTCATTATTGACAAGAGGCATGTTTTAAGCACATGCACATTTAGCAGCCATGGCTCTCTCTTCTCTCTCTCTCTCTCTCTCTCTCTCTTGCATGTAGCCTGTTCAAAAACAGACATTTGGTGACTCGTGCACAAAATCCAGACTTTCTAATTCACTCACTCACACACACACGCACACCCCACACCAATGAAAAACGTCTCCTCAAGCTGATGGCAAGATGGGCACTCTCTGGTTGCCCGCACAAACAAACCCACGCATGGGTCAGATGTTCCTGCCCTAAGGAGCGGCCCCCCACACGTTCTGCCAGTTGGCAGCCCTCATGCTCGCCCTCACCCCCCGGGGGCACCTCGCCGCTCTTTTGGTCTCAAGTGCCCTCGGTTGCTGCTGAGCCACAATGGATGTAAGTCAGCCAGCAAAGGTTTCTGACATATGATCCAGCATCTGTGATGTCACCAACAGCTGACTTGTTATAAGACCTTTGTGAAAGGGGGGAAGTAAGGGATGAATGAGGGGAAGGCCTTATTTTCAACAGACCCTTAGCTGGAATTCTGAGTGCTTTTGCATCAAGCTGCTGAGATTACAAACTGAATGACTGCCATTAGAGAGTGATTCTATAATCTATCATAATACCATAAGCTAGGGATTGGCAGACTTTGACCCCACTCGCAGGTGTATAATAAGCCCCATTCACTCTGCATATGCTCTGTGAGAGAGGGTGCATGTGTGTGTGTGTGTGTGTGTGTGTGTGTGTGCTAATTCCTACCCCCAATGGCATATGTTTACTCCTTGTTCAACAAAGCATCATATTCATTGCTCAGGGGTTGAGAGGTACATAATCTAAGCCTGACCTTCAGCCAGTTAACTAACTGACAGTTTAGAGTGTTGGTGGGGGTTGCATAACAACTTAAGTCCTGACTAACAGTTTCTTAATATCGCCATAACGAAGGAAGCATTCGCTGCTTCGCTACATGGGATGCGCTGCGCAGACTACAGAAGAGTGGAGGATTATTGTAGAGGACAACAGATAATTCAAATGCATTTTGTCCAGAGGAGGGTGTAACCTTGTCAAAGAATAAAACAGTAATTTAACAAGAATTAGATTTAATAAACAAATACCGAAGGTCAGATTCAGAAAGAACATGACGTGCGTCCCCCTACTCTTCCATCAAATATGAAATGTGCTGGCCTTGTGTCAAGGTAACTTGTGCAAAGAGAAGTATGTTTTTGCCATCGACTGGAGCATCTATTGCAAACAGGGACACAGATTTCTTTCCCAATATTACCCTGTTACCTCTAAACCTTTAAATATTTAGAGAGAGTGAGGGGCACTGACAAACACAGATGCAGATATGCAGAGAGACAAAAAAGACCATTACAGTGGGAATAAATCTATTCATATGTTGCCTGGATAATTGCTGTAGAAAATAAAATGATCTCAAGGTCTGTGCAGCGGAGGAAAGGTTTGTGTCATCGTTTAGCCACTCAAACATCAACAATCCTCCGTTCATCTTCAGCCGCCGTGCTCCGACATTCCTGCTTTACTCCCTCCTCAGCTTTAGAGAAGTTAACTAACCAGTTCACACACTACAAAAGCTGAGAGCTCAAGAGAGAGGACTGAATGGTTGCACTGTTTAAAGGTCTGGGTATCAAAATGTCTGTTTCTCACTGTCCATGAGTGTGCAGAGATATTTTTTTATTTGAGTAAAACATTTTACACATAATTGATTATTTAGTGCCACACACAGTGATTTCATCAAACAAGTGCTCTTCCTGAAGAGGTTTTTAGATGGTGAATAACTTTCTTTCTAGCAATGAATTAATAAAACATTAGATTTATTTAAACTGCTGGAATCTTGTTCTGGAATAAAACATTGTTTGTTAAAGCACATGTCTTTTAGTTTAATTCAACATGCATTTACTACAAAATTACAGCTATTAGAGGCAGGTCAGTTAAGTCCCTGAGCACTGCTGGTGTACTAAGGGAAATGGATTATTGCATTTAGCAGTGTCACATAAAAATGAAGCTATTCAAGGCTGTTACAATGTCTAAAGTAAAGACACATTTCTGACCGTTTTGAATGTAACTTAATTTGTGTTGTAAGTGTGCATATACCGATTTTTATTGTTTTCTACAAACCTTTAAAAACAAACCTCAGCACATTGTTTTCCACGTTAATCCAGCCGAGAACTAAAGCAAGCAGTCGAGATCAGGACATGAGTCGGTTTACAAAATCATATTAATTTCTTTCACATAAACTGTCACACTTACAGTAGAATTATTCTGAAAGTCACTTTTTCTTATCAAAGCTCTCTGTGAGTGGATTAGGTGTACAATAATTATACATCGCATTAGACCAAGATTACTGGTGGATTGTAATTTTTTTTTTTGCTGCACTGCAGTCAATTCCATGAGAAGGTAAATCAGCTGCATTTAATCATAAACTGTGGCCCAAAAAAAACTAATCATGTCATCCATATAAAACAATACATTTAGCTTTGTGGCGATTCAAACGTGTAAAAGCACATTTGACCCACCTGTTAAAATTAAAAATGTTGGTTTTGCAGGTCTCTCTCTCTCTTTTACACAGTGACAATAAAGACTCCAAAGCAGATGTGTAACGATAGCCTGATCTGTCTCCCAAGGATATTAGAAAATGAAGCCAGTTGTCACTCAAAGATCACACAAAAAGCTATTTTTGCCAGATGTGGGGCAAAAAACCCAAATATCACATCCAAATCCCCAGTATGACTCACACTTACTCATTGGGTACTTTACAGCACCCAACTGCTCAGCTGGAGCTTCTCTTTTGGCCAAATATGCAAAAACGCAATAATTGTGAGAATCTGAAGCAATGCATTGATTTAAATGTGTTAATTTGTTTTATACGAGTAGATGCGCATGTCTAACAGCTGCCACTCCATTCACAGAGCTCAAAAGCAGTTCTTTATTAGCTCATGTTAATGTGATATAACCATCCAAAGATGTTTTATTATGTGGCAAAATGTGATGTAAGATATGGAGCTTGACAATAAACAGTGATGGGAAGTAAATAAACAAATATAACAAGTATCTGCACTTAGCGACAGCTTGGAGGAACTTGAACGCTATGATGCTATTTTATACTTCTACTACACTATATTTCAAATGGAAATATTGTAAATTTACTCCATTTTTTACTTGACAACGATAGTTACTTTGCAGATTAATATCAATCGTCCAATGGTGCAAAGTATCTAAGTACATCTACTCGAGTTACTTGTACTTTACTTGAGTTTTTCTATTTTCTTTATACAACATAATATGATGTGTTGCTACAGATTAAAGAACCATTCGAATTAGCTCTTTTAGATTTTGACCAGCCTTATGCTAATGCATCAACAGTAATGATTCACTGATATAACAAAACAAAAGTGGTAGGGAACCCAATAAGCACTTTCACCTTTTATACTTTGAGTACATTTTGTTGCCAATACTTTTGTGCTTTGTACTTAAAGATCCCCCTCAGAAAAGTTTTAGTAAAATACTCATCTTTGAACAGTAATTTGTGTCCAATAAAACATCTTATTGCCTAGTTAAGAATTCTTAACGGGTACTCTCCCACATTCATGCTATGGATATATGCAAATATTGTTCATTTCAAAAGTTTTATTACTAGAACATGATATCTCCTACTTCTCTGTTTCAAGTTTCAAGCATGCAAAATGAGCTCCACCTGCAGGAAAAACCTGCCAACATGTTAATGCATGTGCAATTCTTAGGCCTACATGTTAATGTGTTTTAATAATCCTACAGGATATACAGTATAATGCACACTGAATATTCTCCGCAACGAGTAGGCCTAGCCTGCTTCTACTTTTGAAGCTGTAAGTAGGCCTAAAGGATATATTTTGCTGCCAATGCGCACGTTCACTTCTGAATACAGGACTTTTACTTGTGTATTTTTAGATTGCATCCCCACTTTTATTCAAGTAAAAGATCTTAATAATCATCCACCACCGACTATAAATCACCGAATCGCGGGAGGCACCGCTTTTCCCGTCGGTTCTCTCGTTCACGTGGCGTACGTTTCGCCGGGAGTCAACCGGGACTTCCAGCCCCGCCTGGAGGGGCCCGGTGCGCCGCCGAGGAGCAGCGAGGCTCCGCGGGAATCAGAGCTGTCATTCTGGAGCCGCGGGCCGCGCCGCTCGACACACTTCACCGCGCGGGAGCGCACACGGCAAAAGCCCGTGTTTGTAGCGGCTCTGCCGGCCGCAACCGGATCATATGACTCGGCGTATCCGTAATGCTCTTAGAAATGCCGATGGCCAGCAGTGGCTGCGCTCCACAAGACCAAAAAGCCAAAGGAGTTTAACGGATGTGTTGCCGCGATTATTCGGCCAAGTATCTTTATCCCACATTTAGATTAGCTGCTAATGACGGAGGGGGAGAGAGAAAAAACCTCGCTGCGAGAAACACAAGGCCACGTAACCCGAAAACAAGGGCCATGCCTGTGTGAAGAAACAGACTTAACGACAATACAACATGGACTCATTGATCATAATGTAACTGCAGTCACTGCTGGTTGTTGTGGAAAGGCCACTTGTTGCCAGAGATGGAGGAGTATTTAGGCCCTTTATGTACCAATACAACCATCAAATGCAAAGCAGTGAGGTATTATTTGGTAGTTTGGTTCTTAAGGCATCCAAACTAGAAGTAGGCTACTCATTATGCAGATTGACCCCTTTAAGTGTTATTACTATACCACAATTATCATTGCAGACAAATGAACACGTGAGCAGCATTTTAAAGTGGCAGCTCGTCCACGTGGGGTTAATTTTAACTGGTTCACATACAGCTGTGTTGTTACATGGATACAACTGTGTCCTATTTTACAAGATCATTGATTTTGGATGCAAATGTTAATCAGAAACTTGCAGTTGTCAAATAAGTGTAATGGAGAAAAAAAGCATAATGTTTCCATCTGAAATGTAGTGAAGTAGAATATACAATGTACATATACTGTACTTAGTTACTTTCCACCACTGACTGTGGTTCAGTTGCAGCACATGGTCGTTTCTGACATACAAATATTTATTCAGGGCTTCTGCATTCAAATTTAAGGTTTACATTACTTCACAGCTAATGCATTTCTAATGGGCAAAATTCATCAATTCAGCACTCGTAACTCATAAAGGGGACTTCACTGTCACGAGCAGTCAGAAACCTTTAACAAATTAAGTTAAACATCAGTGGGAAATAACAAAGCGCATTCAAAGCTTTATGCAACCACAAAAAACACTGACTGGAAAACAGGCAACATCACAGTGTGGTACTTTGGAGTGCTCTTACATTATGTGTTGTGTCTTTATTTACTTCCCACCCCCACTGATGTGCACCCCCCCTTCTTACAGCAGATACATGTCACCACTAATGGACATCAAGTGCTTCCTTTTTGCAGTTCTCTTCGGGACATACATTAGAGACAGAAAACCCATTTCTCAACCCATAAATAGAGCAAATACACACATTAGCTCACTTCCACCCACCCACCCACGCGCACACACACACACACACACACACGCACACGCGCACTGCATTCAAGCTACTCTTTCTAGTGACAGTGAACAACCTGAAGATTGTTTACGAGTTGAAAGGGAGGAGAGGCCGGTATCTGCCTCAGGATTACAAGCGTACCGTGCAGCAACATGAACAACCATCTGATTAGTAGTTTACAAAGTTAGATGTACTTTGATTCTAAAATGTAACAAAATGTCACCACATAAAGCTGATCTTAAGCTATGGCAGTCTGAGGCACATTCAAACAGTCTGTGTACAATTTCTATGTTTTCTAATGTTTGTTTTGAGAATAAATGTATGAAAATATGAATTCCGCATTTTGAGAAGAAGGTTTTAAGTATATTAAAGCAACCGTTTAATGTGCCCAAAGCATTTCACTTTCAGTTTCATTTATCTGGATCCTTGAAGTCCTCTCAATACTGATTGGTATCACAGCGTTGTGAAAGCAAACTGTTGAGTCTTCTGCGTTCATGAACCTCAGGGACAGTGAGGGGTCAAATCTTCCCCCAAGGTTGTAGCTTTTAATAAAACAACACCATCCTCCAGGTCAGTCATCACCTGTCTCCTCTTCAGCTCAGTTTGTCCTGGATGTTTATCAGACTGGCGTAAGACTTTGCCCGTTTGGCTGTAAAGACACAGAATTTACATTGCATCATTACAAAGTACAATGTTAGGAGTTAAACTATTTTGGCTGTCTTGCTGTTATTCTATTTATTGGTGTACGAGCCAAGATGGTCACAATAAATGCACACAAATAATGAAGTTGATATGATCCCTGAAGAACAGTGTTAGTTTCTTATCCCGAATTTCTCTTTTTTCTGCCAAGTTTGTTTGTACGAGTGTTTTAAGTCAAACTCAACTCCCTTAACTGTCGTAAAGTGGCTCAGTTTGACTTGATGAACACCTCCTGTTAATTACGAGGTGTGCAGTTATGAGACTTGACTGTCTCAGTCTGCACTAAATTGCCACAAAAGCCACCTTTTGAGCTCCATTTGTGGGTCAATTTCATTCACAAAAATGTTACCAAACAGTCAAAAGAAGAATTTCACACCACAGGGCTTTAAATGCTGTTGAAGATTAGAAAACAGAAGGAGTGTCAGTACTCATACACAAATATTAATTGTATGACTGCAGACGACGTGTATTCAGAGCAGAGCCGCACTGTGACAGAAATAAAGACACAGTGGTCTGACATGATGTTAGATGTCTTTCCGAAGCAGAAAATGGTCCATGATGGGAGGCGGTCGAGCGGATGTGACAGTCATGGAAATACTTAAAGATGTGAGCCTATACAGCAGGTAATGTTACACTATCAGGTGCAATGGGGGATGATCCACTGGGGCTCGTTTCACAGAGATATATAAACTGGTCCGTGGTGTTAGGCTAGTCCTAATTTTACTCTTACTATAGTCTAATGCAAGATAGACCGTTTCACAATAATAAAAACTGACTTTTTTTAAGCCTAGAAGGTTAGCTGCCTTACCTCCAGGCTACCTCTGAACTAAGACCCATGTTTCCATGGTAACAACCACAGACACCTTCTGACCAGCAGTGGCACCAAAAAGCAAAACATGGCTCATTATTTGTGGTTTGCTAACAATGTTAGTGGAGCGAGCAACAAGAAGGGAAACGGTTCATTGCAACCACAGTAACCTGGTGGAAGTACAGAGCAGTGAGATCTGCGGCCGTTTTCTTTGCCCAAGGAGACGCTCCTGAGCGCGACACTGATGAGTGAACAGAGGAGCCCCACCACGTTAAAGAGCTGCAGCACATCAGTTGTTTCTATTGTTACATTCTTCCCCGAAATGTTCTCAGTAAAAAGTCCTTGTAACTGTCGAATTCTTCCAACAACACTGTTAGGGTGAACAGAGCTGAGCAGTGTGATGCAGTTGCTCAGTTAGCCATGTGTTTTAGTTTGAAAAAAAGTCCTAATTAAGAACTAGTCAAGAACTATACAGCTTTGTTAAACAGATTATGACGTCTGAAGTCTGACTATTAGATTGATCTAAGTCAAAGCTTATCTTTGTGAAACCAGCCCCTAGACATCGACCTGCATAAAGACCCTGAGAGAAAGAAAACACACGGTAGAACCTCACAATAAATTGACAGCCATAATGACGATGGTATGATCAACAGCATATACATTTCCATAAATTCTACGTTTATTTTATTTATTTATCTTGATTTTACACATCTGGAACTCCAAATTCATTCAGCTAGTTTTTTCAATAAGTTTTTCCCCCATGGCAGATTATATGTACAGGAAAAATTCTAATAACAAGAATGTGAAAAGTTCCCTTAAATGACATCGTACATGCTACTTCAGAACTATTTTTTATTATTCTTATCCTCCTCAGTCTTGGGAAATGCCCTCTGATCCCTCAAGGAAACCATCATCCACCAACACACACACACGCACACAAAAATCCTCACTATGATCCAGAGGTTTGCATGAGGCAGCCCCACTATGCTTTAGAACAACCTAGAACACCCCCACCCCCCCGCCTCTTTTACAAAGACCCCAAACCCCTCAAAACCCCGTCCAAAAATCTCTCTGTGTGACAATGGGCGAATTAAGCTGGTTACTCACGGTGTATGAGCTTGCGTTTCTTTTGTTCAGAGTGAAGGAAGCTGCTCAAGTAGAAGATGATGGGCAGAAAGAGCATGAAGCTGGACACAGCGATGACAGGAACCGTCTCCTCGCGGGGGAAGGAACAACTGAAGTTCTTACTCCACAGTCTGCGGGTCATATTCATCTGGAACCAAAGTGCCAAGAACGCAACATAAACTTCAGCTGACCACAATTACAGGACAGTGGTACTGTTAATGCGCCGCTGCGCTTTCTGTTCTCAAACACTGTATTCAGCGTCACTTGGCGCAGGCATTCTGCATTGCGCAGTTCTTATTGACAAGACAAGAGGAGGATTCACGAGCATAATCCTGCAATCACAACAAACAGCCTTCATTCATTTTTAATGAGTAAATCTGGGTTTTTCCTGAAAAGACCAAAGCTCAATTTTCACATTTTGTCACTTAACATTAGTTTTTCTTGTCAACACTCTTTAAGATGAAATCAGCGATACTGTAAAACCATGAAAAAGAACATCTAATTTCATAAAATAGTAAAGGCTTATGACAAGGCATAGAGAAAATCACACTTCCTGTCTCTACACAAACCACTGACTGGACATCAAGAGCTGCAAGATTTAAATTTTCCTTCAGTTATTAATGAAATATTATTAATGTGTTTTGACAAAAGAATTTGAATTTGTTGGTTTCCTAAACTATCAACCACATTGTGTTTTTTTCCTCAGTGGATGAAGTTGCCCAGTATAACACTATACTACTAATTATTAAACGATATGAAACAACATGTAACTTGTTTTCGCGCTCAAGGGTAGTAAAAGAGACTCGGTACAACTTTTGGGCATGACACAAACGTCGCTTGATCTCGTTATCTAGTCAGCAGCTAAAAGTGGGTGAAGTGTCTACAGATTCCTCTAGGGGGTGCAGCTTTCTCTCTTCCCATCTTAAAAAGGAGTTCTGCTATACATACCGCATCCTCTATGTCAATACACATAGTCGTATTCTTCTCCATGCGGCCGTACAGCTCGTTCAGTTCTTTGTATGTGTTCTTGCAGCTTTTGCACAGCTCTGAATGGTTCCCCTGCGAAGAGAAAAGAACAACAGATATCACGGATAGCTTCTGAACATAAACTCATAAAAAGATGGATGGACATCACCGCATAGTTTATGGTGTCACCTGTTGATACTTCTCAAAGCAGGTGAGAGTTTGGTTGAGGGTGGTCATGTAGTACATCGTGTCATTGGTCAGGCTTTGGAACCCTTTGGTGATACAGTCTGCAGGAAAAGGAAATTATTCAAGAATTCAACTATGTTTTCAGTTATTTTGGTTTAACAAGTTCCACTTCCACTTTAAGTGTGATTTGTTACATATTTTTGTCTTTTGTGATAATAAACCAAAAATGTTAGATCAACTTTATATTGATTGTACAGAGTACAGATACAAAGCCCATTCAATTTAGTTAGGTTCTAACCACAAGTGCAAAGATATATATATATGTATCATTGCGTTTTGGAGTGTTGGTCGTATAAAGAAAGCCTTTTCATGTCATCATCTGGGGCTTTAGGACGTTTTACGGGTTTCTTTCACTGTTTTATGACATTTTAAAAACCTATAGCCGTTAATAATCACTGAATGGATAATGAAAATAATACTTAGCAGCCCTACCCAAACCATGTACTCACATTCTCCCGCTGGCAGAAAAGATTTGGAGATCTACCAAATCTGAAGCAATTTCCTCATAAAGTCTATCCAATAAAATGAAAGTAACATTAACGCTGACCCTGCGACATCCAGCGTGTCCACTGCCCGCTCAAATTAAAGCACTCCAGGCAAAACGCTGAACCGAACTGAATGCTGCCTCTACTTGACCCTGCACTCTGACCTCTGTGGTCCCATATGTGTGTGTGAGAGGAGGAGTTCAAACAAACAAAGGCACACATTTCCCAATTACACAGAGAATTCAGATATGTAGTTCAGAAACCTCTCGAGGGCTTTGAATTCCTGCAGATGACTTACTGTCACAGGCTGATGTGCTCCAAATGTCCTTCAGGTTTTTGTCCAGCTGAACAACCAGCATCAGCCGATCACTGCGCAGAAGGCTGTCCCTGCAGCTCGCATTACCGGGGCCCAACTGAGGACACACAGCCACACTTTATCACAGTTACCTTCTATCTATGCAGGCGTTACATGTGTTAGTATTCCATTTTGACGGCCAGGTCAGTATTTAAAAAGGGTTCCCCAGCTTGCTATTGATGGAAAGTGTGCAAATGAGTCCGTGTTTCCTCATATTTGTCACAATCACAAGACTCGTGACTCGCGAGACAACTGCGCATCAACAAGGCCTTTCCACTTTAGGTAAGCAGACTGGGGGCAGTTTACTGCAAAGTGAAACACTGAAAATGAATTCGTATTCGGCACGTCACGTTACCTTGTCTGAAATGTTCGTGTAGATGTCCACGAGACTGCCATAACTGGAGAAACAGTTCTGGCAAACTTTAACAGGTCGGGCAGCTGACACCAAGCAGGTCACACAGGATGCGTACCGCTGTCCAAATACGTGAAGCAGTTCGCTGCAGTAGTCACTGATCTCCAGGTCTTCGGGGAAGGTAGACAGCAGATTAAGGGAGAAGATGGAATCAACAACAGGCTTAAACACAGGCGAGTTAACCACAACAGAAGCAGCAGCAGGGCTCGAAGACGAGGTTTGTTTCAGTTTGTCCGCTGAATCTGAAAGAGTGAGGTTTACTCCGTCAAGAGCGTAAATATTTAATACTAATAAAACAAAAAACGAACGGTTTTTGTAAAGAGACATGGTCGATAACGGGAGTTAAAGCATCTGTTCCTCTTCTTTCACTCTAAACAACCCATGACTTCCTAGTTTTCGACCAACGTGATCATGTGACCGCCTGTAATATCGCGAGAGCGCGTCACTCCAGTTTCAGATCAGTACTGTTGTAACTTCCCCTTCTACATGAGAATAATTACAGGCTACAGTATTAAACAATGTAAAATCTGAATGTTGGAGGCATATTCAAAGTATACAATATAACATTTGAAGAGTGCAATTATTGTATACTTTAGTAGTATGCTAAAGTATAACTTTTGAAGTTTCAAAGTAGCTTTACATTCATTTCACTGGTTCTATAATTTTACTGTGTACCTGTGTGCCTATACGTTTTAGACTATTTATGGTATTTTAATCCCCTCATCAATAACAATTTATCCGGAAAAATGTAATGGTATATGATGATAATAATAATAATAACAATAATAGCAATAATATAAACTAGGCAATATTACTCATAATATTGAAATCTTAAACAATTGATAATTGGACTAATACATAAAGTTCCATTATTATGATACTTTATTAGTTTTTTATATTAAATAATATCTTGTCATCTATCTATTTATCTATCTATCTAAGACAAGGAAGGGTTGATGCCATTTACACTAGTATAGGTCACTGCCTGTAACGTGTGTAACGGGGGAGTTGCAGCGCGTGCGTGCGTGTGCGTGTTGAAAAGAGATAGCCGTTCCTCCCGGTCTCCTCATTATTTACGGGGTTTTGACACCATACAATTTTGCAATGTGCGCCCGGCTCGGAGCAAATAATTACGGAGTCAAGGTAAACGATTTGGGCTCCATTCCTGATTGTGATAATTGTCAAAAACCCTCTCGAATCAAGCAACCGCAGTCAATGGTCGTTAATGTGAAATTAGTGGCTCTTGATAACTTGCAGGCCGCATCAATTCCACAGTCATCAGAGCCTAATGAAAATAAGGGGGGAGAGAATGCGCTCAGCATTAGCGGCCTATTCTGATGCCTGAGCACAACTCCAGTGGTAAATATGGATTCTGGCCTCTAATGCTCCTCTTGCTGCACATGGCACCAGCAGCTCATTAACTCTTCTTCTCCTGACCAGAGTTCACCTAATTGTTCAGATGTTCCCCATTCCTTTATTATTCTCTTGTGTGGCTCTCAGAAAGACGACATGATTACAAACCCCTATAGGGTTAGGCTTTTTTTTTTTTTTTAAATCTTTTTATGCAGTCATGGATGGACACTTGGTTACACCTTAACTTTAAAAAAATGTTTTATAAATAAAGAACAACGCACACGTCTCTCATATGTTTATGATTAGTATTATTAATATCATCATTATTAGTTATAGATAGTAGTAGTATTAATGCATGCGTCAATAAAAAATGAAGGCAGTGATCACATTATTCACTAAGTTTTATTTGTCTTTTCCTCTGCAGACTAATCAGCAGAGCTCCAAGAAAAAGCGGCATATCATTATTATATGAGATGACCGTTATTGTCAGATGGCAGAAAATGCCTTCATTAGTATGTAGTAGAAACCAAGAGGACAAAAATCACTAATTAAGCCCAAAAATTAGATGATGGTGAGGATGAGAGCCCTTCAGGAGTGATGGCAAGACTCGGTCCAAGAAGCTCCTCATGATTTGGCGCGCGATGTACAGCATAAAGAAACTGAAAGGCATAACCTACCTATTGATAATTTGGGAAGAAAAGACCACAGACCAAAGTTGTAGCCCCCTATAAATACATGGACTATCCCTTTGGTGCCTTTTAAAGAAGTAGTTCTCTGACCTTTTACTTTTGTAAAAGTACCAATAAAATAATGTAAAAACACTGCATTACAAGTAAATGTCGTGTATTCAACATCCTAACTTAAGTAAATGTAAAAAAGTATGATATTCTACATCTTCAAAAAGTAAAACTAGTCATGCTGAAATGCTCTCTGTGAGTGATATATTACCATAGATGACATTATTATTTTGTTAATACTGACGCATTAATGTAGAATCTGATTCTTGATGTACAGCTATTCATATCCAGCCGGTATTTGTTCCCCAACATAGGGGTCAGACCCCTTCCAAAGGGACTCAAGATGAATCTGTTGGGATATGAGATGTATAATGGGAAAAAAATCAAAGTTGTGCAATTTGTATTAATTTTCATAATCTTAGCTTTTTTAATGTAATATGTTAGTGCATGCTTACATATAATACTTTATTTAGATAAAACCTTTGAAAAGTTTAAAGGGGAAATCACTCTTCGGTGAAGCTGCTGACAACTCAGAACTCAGAGAGTTCACTTAACAACTAATCATATGTTGTTTTGTATGTAAAAGCTTAACGTGAGAAGTAAGCCTATAGCAACTGTAGCAGTTACATAAATGTTGGGGCGTAAAAAGTTGCACATAGTGGACATATTCAGGTCAGTATTCTACAAGTACCACAACATTGCATTTATGTACTGAGTTACTTTCCACCACTGTTACAATTGATGATTTGGGGTAAAAGACCACAAACCAATGATGCAGGTCTCCTTATAGGGTCTTTGCCTGAAAATGTAAGAGTAGCTATTTTAAAATCCTTAAAAGACCATTTTATTAGCCTTTCACCTGTAATGTCACCTAAAGACAACTTGTGTCTTTGCCCAATTTGAGGATCTAAGATTGTGATATAAGTCTTTTTCCTCTTTGTGAAAGCCTCTGACTGGACAATCACACAGGGGTTAACTCAAACCGGTTCAGCCTTAAACTTGGCTCTTGGCGTGGGGAGAGAAAATAGCTGTAAAGTTATGCAGAAGTTATTCTTCATCCTTCGGGCCGTCCCTAATCCGCCAAAAACCTCATTCTTTCATTGGAGAACTGTGCCTCCTTTCTTGTCCCCCCTCTCTATACAACATAAAGTCAGACTGCATTTAATGGTTATGTCGGGATGGGAGAGGGGCTTTCTTCTTCCCCTTTTCTCCAGAATATTGCCCTTTTCGTCGTGTGAGTCTCCCAACCCGTAGGGACCCCCATATTCTTCCCTCCGCGTCTGACTCGAATCACAAACTAACCCTGAGTTTCACCACTTTGCTGGGAATTGCGGGGAGTGATAATAGAGATTTCGTTTTCATTTTATACGCTTGACTTGGTTATTGTTGCTTTTCTCCTCTCCCGTGATTCTCCCCTTTTCCAGGGATTAGCCCTGACTTTGCCCGCTATACTGGCCGTCGAAGTGCCCCTGAGCCCCGGGATGACAATTGATGCAGATCAAGGCAGGCCTATTCTGCGCCTTTGAAAAGGTCCAAACTGAGTTGGGTTAAAATGAGGGGGCTTTAATGGAAGAAACGGATGCTCCTCGGTTTGCTTCCCACAAATTTATTGCTGTATTTTCTTTTTTTTTGTTTTCTTTGTGGGATGATATTGACAAAAATGGAATATAACCTAATAAAGACGGGAGTGTATTTTATGTAGATCACTGTAGGAGACATCGACCTACAGACTGCATGATAGTGATGATGGTTAGAGAAGATGATGAAGCTGCTGATGATGGTGATGTCAAGTGTGATAAGTGATCAATGATTGTAAGTATAATATGTAGGATGATGATAATAAGGACGAAGAAGACGATGTCTATGATCCGTTTTTATGATTAGGATGAGGGCGATTGTGACAGTGATGGGAGTAAGTAAAGGGATGTTGTTGAAGATGATGATGACAGTGATATGTATGGAGATGGCAGTGGTGGTGCCGAGGATGAGGATGAGGAAGAGTATGGAAATGATGAGACAGTAGCGCTGGTAATGATAATTATGATGATCAATGAGGAGGATGATGCTGAAGATGAGATCAGAATCAACTTTATTGGCCAAGTATGTTTACACATACAAGGTATTGTGGTATTGGTACATTTACCACACTGGGAAAATACTCCACTACAAGTAAATAACATTTTTAAGTAAATGTATGTAAATATTATTAGCAAAATGTACATAAAGTATCAATTTTTAAAGTAAATGCTCAAGTAAAGTGCCTCCAGCTTGTACTTGAGTAAATGTACTTAGTTACATTCCACCACTGCATCAGTTTGAAACGGTATGACTGTGCAGATCTGCTCATGACCAGCGAGTCAAACAAGAGAGGGTTTCATGTATTTGCTGTGTCTCCCCCAATCAGACATCTCTGCCGCACTGTGAGAAGTTAATCTTTGTTGACGGTGTGTTGTGCACTCTTCCGTGGGCCGGTTGGGTTGGGATCGCTCCTGCAAAGCCCGGCCTGTGCTCGTATAGAGGGGGATAATTACCAAACACGCAGCCGACAGCAGCAACACAAAAGCCGCTTTGACTTCCTCACTGCTGGTCGCCTCCAGGGGATGGTCCCGCTCCCTGCTCACCCTGCTCACCCAGCTCACCCAGACCACTTCTCATCACTCCTGAGAGGCAGAGACGTCTTGTTCCATAACAAGACATGAAACTGACTTCTTTCAGCTCCAGTGAACTGGACATAAATCCCGACTGACAACCTCCAGTGCCCAAACAGAACAGGGAGAGGACGGGTGGGCCAGGACAGAGGACAAGAGAGGGGTGGGGGCGGCACAGGGCACTCTAAATAAAGTTGTTATTCACTTTAATCTTAAATCTTAGGGGTGGGAAATACACCAAAGCAACTTTAGCTGAAATCTGAATTTCCAAAGGACCGGCTGTGCAACATTTGCATTTCGTCTGTTTTGGACGTCTTTCACAGATGTTTGTCAACTGTTTGTGTCCCTGATGAGTAAATTGATGATTTCTCTCGGAGCCACCTTCCCCCTCTCAGGGCTCAGCGCGTTAGTGAGAGCACGACGTGCTGTAAATTTAATGGGCCGGGACTGATTGTTTCTGACAAGCAACAAAACACATCGTCCCTCCCCTCAAATTAGTCCCCCAGGAGGGGGTGGGGTGAGGGGTTCATGTCCCAGGAGAGACGCATGGACAGGACAGCATGCCAGCATATAGCATGGACATGCATATGACCTGCAGCATCTAACTGTTGCTTTTTCTCTGCTCGTTACTGGTTCCAGGGATTTAGTATGAAATACAAGTGGTGATTATGATAAAGAAACTGTAAACAAAGACAAGTTGATTTATGATTTTCACCCTAAATGGCTCTGTATGCCAGTTTGATGTTACACTATGTGGTATGAATTGATGGACTAAAGTTTATTTTTACCTAATTGTACTTAGAACTACAATGTAGTACAGCACATTGATAAAAACTCTTAATTTACATTTACATTTACATTTAGGCATTTAGCAGACGCTTTTATCCAAAGCGACTTCCAAAATAAGAGCTTTACATCAAGTGCATAGAACCATGATTGAAAACAACAAGACGTCTCAATAGGTCACTTAAGGTGGTTAAAGTTCAGTTTTCGCCTTTGAAAATCAACTTAATATAAGCTTATCTTACTTTTAAGTGACATTATTTTGTGACTAAAAGAGCAGAATCAGCTACATATTTTCACTTTTTTTTCAAATTCATTCAAATTTAAAAAGGCACTAATGGAAAAACATGAACTTTTCCTTCAAATTACACATTTATTTAAAATAACAGAAACTGAAATGCAAAAGTGGAGTATCTAAGGCAGCATGAGGCCTCTTAAAATGTCCTGACACCTTCAGGTGTTGCACAATCCTTTTGCTCCTATAAGTATCATTACATGTATAATGAAATTAGAAAGGACAACAACAAAACCGTCATGTAGAAATAGATTGAAAAAATGATTTAAATCAGACTTTGATCACTTGAAATTAAGTGGAAAGCATTTTATTTTTGTATTATAATAAGACTATTAAGGTTTCAATATAGCATATTGTTGACACAAGGTAAAAGCTGATACTTAAATATAGACACGGTTTGTAAAAGCAGAAAAGCTTCACTACAGCTCCTTGTTATCCAGCTATATTATTCATAGTGGGCCAGGGATGAATAGGCAGTTAGACTGGAAAGAAAAGGCAGTTAGCTAGTGAGTTAGCAAGGGGTTAGCTTTAAAGCAAGCCCTGATTTGTGAACGAGGGAGTGGGAGGAGTGGTGGAGGGCTTGGCGTTCAGGAAAGCCTCTCCTGGGCCAGAAGAAAAGGATTTGGCCCAGATGCAGGCAGCGATGTTAACTTTGAGTGGCCCCTGTGGCTCAGACTCAGTACCCCCTCCTTCTTACTTCCCAAGCCCCCAGGTTGCCTTTGCATGACATCATCCCCAAACTATGCCCCCCATACCCATGTGAATCTGAGCTGTCACAATCGGCAGCCACCCCTACACCCCCCCTCCATCCCCCCATTAAACTGTACTGCGCTGAAAACCCATACGTTTCTTTTTCTCCCCCTCCTCCCTTTCCCTCTCTTCTTCTACCACCAATCTCCTCCCTTCTTCTTCTTTTTTAACCCCCAGAAAGGCATTGTTTGAGTCAGGGCTTGATCAAAAAACTGTTGCCCGCCAACCACAGGGCTTTCTGTAAATTCAATAAGGCCACCTTAAAGATTTTCCTAATTAATGGATGACATCTTTGGCTGGAGGAGAGGCTAGGCATTCTGCTCCAGCTCGCTCTTTGTTCGCCTCCTAATTAACTTTCCTAGGTCACTCAGGTCCCCGCAACCTGAGAGTGAAGAGCCCCCATTGAGGAGGGAGTTGTAAACTTACTTTTTTTGCCTCGGCACTTAAAAGGGGAAAGCAACTATAGGGAACAGAAAATATCCTATTTAAGTCCTTTGTGAGTGAACTGCTTGCACATGTTCCAATAAAGGAAGTCTTCTAAATAAGCTGCCATGTTGCTCTCCGCTCCCCCTCTTTCTCCCTTATCCCACCTCTTTCACTCCCAGCTCCACAGAAAGGTTATGAATGATAGCTCTGGGTTGAGGGGGGTAAAGGGCCAAAGGACAGCATCTGGGCATTGTGGAATTGTGAGCATCTGAAACTTTGAGGGAATTTGAGGATGGGAAAGCACTGAGCTGCTGGGTGGTGAGGTGGATGATTGAGAAAATGTGGTGAATATGAGAGAAAAAAAACCCCCAAAACAAAAAAAAAACCAAGTGCCTCTTTGGCCTCATCATTGTTTGGGTGTTTCTAAAGGACCCCATGTCTCCCAGCTGCTTTCATCACTCCTCATCTTTATCTTTCAAAGTTAAAACAAAACCCAGCCCTATAAACGCAACAACGTATTAAAGGCCTTCATGACACAGATAACAGACAACATGCATTGTATTATCATATTTTATTATAAGCAATAATCTAAATATGTTTGATAATATAATAAATAATATTATTTAATAATCATAAGACTTTTTATCACACCTGTAACCATTCAATGAATGAACACTGTGTCCGAGATAACTGTCATGTAAACACACAGTATGTAGGGCCCAGGGACATTAAGTAAATGAAATACAACATGTGGATTTCTAAGCAAGAAAAGAAAATAAAGAAAATAGAACAATTGAATTCATTTAAACAAATAAAGCATATATAATATGTTCACACCACCATTACCTTTGACAGTGTCCATTCATCGAGTTGGTGCAACTGAAACGTGCACTTTCTCACTATGTGAGCGATTGTCTGTCCCAGAGGACGACCAGTGTGCAGTCAGTGGGCTTCAGTGGGTCTTGTTTGTAGTCATGTAGCCATGATAATACAGACATTTAACTTTTGTACTTGCACGGCCAAAATGTTGTCTTTAATGAGTTCATTTTCATTCACACTTGTCTACAACATATGCATTAGATAATACTTTAACTTTCATATTTTAACAAAGCAGCGTTACTTAACTTTTTGAAAGAATCCACAACCTTTTTTTGTGGACAGTAGCCTAGCAGACATCAGAAGCACCTGCCTATCAGATCTGCCTTTCTCCTTCCACTTCAGAGGGAATTTGTATGTATACACCGACCACTTTTAAAATACTAATCTCCTTTGACTTCACACTGAAAACACCTTACAGCAAATTTACAGCAATGTTGTCCGAGACTATTAGCTTTGACTAAAATGACCACATATCCATACAGTGCCCATCATCTTCGTTCACCCACAAATTCCACATGCTAATCAATATTCTCATCATGTGACCTGACACAGATCTGCTCTCATCACACACATTATACCCAATCAATGAATCACCCTTCCCCTGTGTGTCTGGCTGTCTGGGTGTGTATTAAGACCTGTGAGGTTAGTGTGAGGCTCCTGATGACAGCTCCTGTGCTGCAGGGTCCCCGAGGGTTAATGACGAGTGGAAACTGCGATCCCCAGACCGTGACCGTTGAACCTGACCTGTGGAGCCAGCAGGATAACATCAGGAGAAGCCAGATTGACTGCTGAACAGAGCAGGATAAACAGCAGAATGACTGTCAGAGTGACTCCAGGTGAACCGCAGCGGTGGAGGGAGCTGATGACGGCCATTCTGTGGTTAATCTGTCTGACGGCCGCGACCACTGCTCACAAAGGTTTGGGTTCTGGGTCTGTGTTTTCTGGTGAGGCCTTGTGTGTGTGTGTGTGTGTGTGTGTGTCTGTGTGTGTGTGTGTGTGCGTGCGCATGGACGGCACATATGCATGAAACTCTCTTTTGCTGTGATATGCCACTGATGGTAAGCAAACTGTTAAAGTCCCCCTGCACTCAAAAATGTGTTGATTATTGTTTTTTTATTATTTATTATTACTGATGTTTGAGCTTCATTGTGCCGAATGATGTATGTGCTGTCATCACACTCATCTGCTGAAGGGGGAAAGTTTCTCTGTGATCACCTCACATCTGAGTTAAACACGTGTATGCACGAGCTAGTCTGGAGCCAATCATGGACCAAAAAGTGGACATACAACTTTTCAAATAACAAATGTTTGCATATTCATAGATCTTTTAGATTTTTCAGTGAGGGAGGAGTAGATGTCATTTAAGTTTTAATGAAAACCATTAATTTAACATAAAAACCATATGAGACACAAAATATTATTCCAAGCTAAAAATGCCTGTAGGGGATCTTTAAATGACATCATTTTGATTTGCAGTAATTCATTGTATTGCCACAAATCGATCAGCAACAGACCAAAATAGTGATATGTAAATATAATAGGTGAGTGTAAGCAGATGTCATCACTTGCAAATGTTAATCCTCTTCAGTAGAAGCCTACAGACTAAAGATCACTGATTAACTACAAACTGCTTGCAGCCCCTTAAACAATAGATGGAGTTGAATAACTGTAACTACATTAATGTAGCTTTGTCAAAAGAAAATGATACGTTGCCTGTTTCTTTAAGATGTGATGCTTCTGTATCAGATTAAAGTTCTGCAGTCACTCCAACATTAAAGCAAGAACTCAGCTATCTTCTACTAGACATTTATAAATCAAATATAATGTCTCATAACGTGCATGCAGACATAGAAATGTATTCGAAAAGTAACATTAAAGCAACATAAGTGTAACATGCTTTTTACAGTGAACTGTTCTTACGTTTACCTATTTGTGTTTCCACCTTTCACTGTATAAAGTAAACTGAAATTCACAATACAGAGTGAAAGAGTGTAATAGGGGTTTGTTGACTCTCGAGATTAACCAAGATTAATAAAATATAGATTGAGAGCAAGCTATTTACATGTTTTTCTTTTTGATTTACTTTGATTTAAAAAACCACACCAATCCAGGGGTATCACGTGTTAATCACTTATTTCCAACACAGTCCCAAGCTGTGACAAGACAATAAAATATGTAACATGAAATTAATTATACAATAGCCTAATCTTAAAACCCAAACTACAACACAAGCAAATTTAACCAAAATCAACAACAGAGTAACAGCTCCAGTAAAAACAAATATCATTAATAACCTGTCAACTTTCTCCAGAAAAAATCTCTAACCTAAAACTTCATGTTTAATGATAAAATCCCATAGCCTAGATTTCACACACAAGTCTGGTCAACTGGCACTTTCACACACCACATGCAGGCTGAATATCAAATGAACTGTAGATACATTGATCATATCGCAGGCTCCTTGGCTCTCACATGTTTGTCTTTGCAGTGTGAACAGACTAAGCCCCTCTACTCAGCTGTCATAATTTGTTAACGAGTCTTTTCAGGAAGGGAAAAAAGAAAAAGAGAAGACAGAAAAAAAGAAAAGAAGGCTCTTCACGAGTGACTGAAAGCAGAGGTCCATCCAGGGAGGGAACCCAGGGGCGACATCAGACCGATTTCAGACCAGCCCGTGATGGCATCTCTGTATATTTTAATATTAATGACCCCTGCCGCAAAGCCGCCTCTAAGCCTTCAACAGGTGCCCCAGCCCCACTCGAGTCTGAAAAACCGGGATCATTCAACATCCCACTATCCACCACCACCGGGCAGTAAAGACTGCAAATGAGGAGGATGAAGGCGAAGAGGAGGAGAGGAGAGAAAAAAGACATAAAGAGTGGAAGGGGAGTTAGAGAGTCAGCCATCTCTTGCAAATAAGTTTTTGAGTCACTTTCCCCAGCTGAAACACGGGTCGATATTCCCCCCCCCGCCCCCCCCACCTTCCCTTGAGAAAGAGATTGACTTTTGTTTGGAGTTTGTGAGAAGTGGGAATCAGAAGCGGGACAATGGGACTCCCCACGGTGAGAGGCTGAGAGGAGCCATCTCAAATCAGTCAGCCAGAGGACTGACTAATCCGTCCATTGTCCCTCCCCAGCCACCGGCCGCACATCAACACATTCGCCCCCCATTGTCCCCCACCCTCATGCAGCGGGATTTGCTCTCCCCAACAGCCAGTTTTGTCCACGGCAGTTCGAGCGGAAGTTTCTCACTGACAATTTGCCCCAAATAGATTTGTCAGAGCGTCCAAATTCACCGCACCGACTTGTGGGTTTCTGGGTTTGGGTTCTGGGTCTGTGTTTTCTAGTGAGGCCTTGTGTGTGTGTGTGTGTGTGTGTGTGTGTGTGTGTGTGTGAATGTGAAAGTGTGCACGAGTTTGCATGTGTGCATGCAGGGGTGAAATGGCACGGTAGTCCTGAGGGACTGGGAACCTGCATTTACTGTAACTGCTGAGAAAACCCGACACTTGTGTTTCTTGATTAGTGAAGTCCTGTATGGCCACACCCACAGGAAGAAGTATGGATATCCTGTACTTTAGTAAAAGTTCTAACGTCACACAGCAAAATTTTACATTTGCTCAATAATAAATCAAAGTCCTACATTCAAAATCTTACTTAAGTAAAAATATGTACGTATGCTCAGGAAAATGTACTTAAAGTAGCCAATCAAAAGTAAAAGTACAGAAGAATGGCCCCTGTGAGTGTTATATATATATATATATATATATATATATATATATACTATTATATATTTACTATTATATATATTATATCATTAGATTATCATTACTCATGTATCAATATGTAAGCAGCATTTTAGCTGCCTAGTTGAGTAACTGATTATTTTCATTATGAATTAGTCTGCTGATTGTCTTCTTGAGAAATCGATTACATTTTTGGTTTGTAAATATTCAGGAAATAGTGACAAATTCCGTCACAATTACATCAAAGTGACACCTTCACAACATTTGTTTGTCCAAACAACAGTCCAAACCTCAACTTTTTATTTAAAAAAAATTGAATTCCAATAATAAAAAAAGGAAAAACTGAAAATCATTGTTGTTAATTGTAGTGGACTAAAACGTGTAATATATTCTTCTGAAATCTAGTGGCGTAGAAGTAGAAAGTGGCATGAAATGGAAATACTCAAGTAAAGTACCTCAAATGTGTACTTACTTAAGTACTCAGTTACATTCCACCACTGGCCAGCAGTACTTAAAAACACCCCATTCATCAAGAGCAGCATGTCATTGCACATGTGTGTCATCAGCTGGTCAGACTGTTGCTTATGACCCATAAACCCTCTTAATAGAATACAGTTACAATGTTTATACTTGAGAATAATGTTGACTCACTGCAGTAACTAGCTTAGTTTGCTAACATGTTGGGTGAAATAAAGAAGCAACTTTATTCACTAAAGCCTGGGTGTAAAGATAAATAAAATAATAAAACTAGCAAAGTTCACTTGTTCTTATCTAACAGGAGGACGTCACACAGGACTAAAAAGACTCTGTGGCATGAAGGTAAATGAAAACTGAACATATATTGATCTGTTTTTTTTTCTGTCTACTTGGGTTCAATTCAAGTCAATTTACCTTATTACACAAGGATAATCTATACTATAAGAACTTTAAGACAATTAAAACACATTAAAAAGTCACAACAGTCCGTTGATCAAGTGTCCAGATTTCTGTTTCCATTTGAAAACCTGTAGATTTGTTTGTGTCTAATATGATTTAATTGTCATTGTCAGGTTATTTGATGTTTCTATACAAAGTTAAATGCTTCTTAGGCCTCGTGGGAGAACAGCCACAATCCTGGATCCTGATTGGCTCAAATCACCGGTCCGTCTGATTGTCAGGATCAGAGCAATTACTGGATTAGGGGACTCTGAAACGCTGACTGCTGAATAAACATGGGTTCATTCAAATACAGTTACTTTGCATTTTAACTCAATAACAACACAATCAAATGTGAACTGTATCTTAATGAAATATCTCTCATTACTTATAAATCAAGAAGTTCGGCCCCTTTAAATTTGGAATAAGCACGCGGACAGGTAACCTGCATCTATTGAGTGACTCCTGTTGCAGAACTGTCCGTGGTGCTGAACTCGGGCTGCACACGTTTCACTCACTCGGAAAGTTTCATCACATGTAACTTTATCGCGTATTAATATGACGCGGGGGAGCTCCCCGGTGCGTTTTTAAAGGATGCACGGCTGCGTGGGTCTTCGCTCAGCTTGAATTCTCCCCATTTTTTGCTCTCCGGAGCTTTGTGACTTCTCCTAAAGCCAATGTGTTCACGCCTGATCGGTTAGAGGCCTGCACGGTGATAGCAGTGCATAAAAAGAAGGTTAAACTACGGCCTCCAGTCGGTGATGGTCTGTAGGAAGTAACAACAGCCAGAAATAGATTGTCAATTTGATCATCTTTAAATAATGTATTGAACGATTAATGTCGTTATTATAGTTCTGGCATCATTAACATGTCATTATATGCAAAATAAATCAACAGGTGTGTAAACCGAGTGTGTCAACACCTGATTTGGCTTTTACGCGTGTTTTCTCGTCGTTTAAAAGTCCTAAAGGATTTCAAGACATTCCGAACACACGCATGGCCTCTCCGTATTGTTTAGCAGTGACTTCTGTTGGACTCTCGCTCGTTTCTCGTTGTTAAAGTCCATCCCATAGTATGTCAAGTATCCGCATACTGATGCCAAGCTCCGCTAAAAAAAAAAAACAGATACACAATCCACTGGCCCCTTTGTTCACGTCAGTTCATTGACTGTTGGAGGAGAAGAGAGTCACTAATACAAAAAAACAGTGAAAGAAGGCAACCCCGGCAACCATGATGTTGGTTATATTTGTGTAAAGGCTATCAGTGAATGACGAGGATTAGGACGAGTTAAGGAGATTATGTCACACATTCACCATTCACCCGCCCCGGCAGCCACCCACCCACACACATGCACACGCGCGCGCGCGCACGCACACACACTTAGAAATAAGTAAAAATGTTATTGATCTGTGAGAGTAGCAACGTGATTTCCAGCGTTTTTATTCTCTAAACGTTAATTCTGCCTTCGGTGGGTCCACCGTTTCCCTTCGTAACTTAACCACCAATTAAACAAGTGGCCGTTACGTTTGAAATCCTTTCACAAAATAGGGAAAGTCGGGTGCATTGTAGCCTTTATTGTGTGGACTATTTATGCGAGATAAAAACAACCCAATGTGTGGCTTCCTATCGAGGCTTTCTGTGTGTCCCTGCAGGAAAATCCAAGGGATATTACAGCGGTTTCTCCTCGGGCTCGTTAGTCTCCATTGGCTGTTCGGCTAAAAGGGCAGGTTGAAAGACACAACAATGGCTGATTGCAATTAACTACGCCTCTCCGCCTCGCCCCTGTCCGCTTAAATCGACACTTTGTGAGTCCATATGGCCCGCAGTGTACCGTGGGAATGAACACAATTAAAAACAGAATATGGATTTCTGGAGTTACCCGGGGAAAGCGCAGCAAGCTGTCAAGGTCAGGGTGTCAGTGAGCGGGGCCTGCAGCCCGACCCCGGCCGCTGTCCGGAGGGTGTGTTTGCACCCCCGGTGTCCAAAATCCGATCACTGACTACAGGGGGCGACGGGAGGTGTAGCAACATCAGAGTGGATGTTGATAACTTAAGCCAGTTTACCCACGAGACAAAAAGAGTTGGTAAATTAATTAGTTATTTAATTAACTTGAAGGCACTGAAGCATAAGAGAGAAAAAGAAATAGCGAATGGAATTATTATTATTATTGTATTATTGTAAATGGGGAGAGAAGTCAAATGGAATGATAATAATAATAATAATATAATAAAGAGTGTGATAGTTGTAGTTAATAAAGCACTAAAAAGTAACATTTTATATTTTATTTGATACTTTCATTTGTTAATTCAGATAAGTGCAAGTCATCACTTTCAATTTTCCCATGTTGTGCTTGTTTCTATAGATAGATAAAAGTTCACATTTCTATGATATCACATTCCAGGAGGCTTTGTTGTTGCCTCACAATACAGGGTGCCAATACTCTGTAAGGCTGTACTGTCCTGCTGATGAGCTCTAACTTCAGTCTGAACACATTAATTAATCAATCGCAAATTCTTTGAATGAACACTGGCGGATAACCTATAAGCCATAATAACAGCCTATAAAAACACCTGCAACAGGTTGAAAAACACTGTGACCAATGAAGCTGAGGAAGACTTCAAATGTGCTTTTAACAAAGAAAAGACTTCTTAATTACGTGCAAAAACTTTAGGGGGGGAAAAAAATGCAAAAATCTATTTTTTGATGCCTGAATGCTGTGACGAAATCAGCTCTTTAACATTCTTGGCATTTTAAATCTGTGACAATATAACAAATATCCAAATATCCATCATTTAATGCAGCTATAAGAAAGTGAGAACAGTTTCCATCCTCAGCTGTTTGACAATTGCTCCGGCTGATCAGTGTCTTCAGTGGGCCCCACTTGAATCATAAGGACTGCATGAGTAACCAGACACAATTGGTTTTGTGCTTGTGTATGTAGGAAATGAGGAGCAAGACAGTGTTTTATGTCTGAGCCCCATATCCCCCCCCCCTCCCCCCACCCCCCAGTAACCTCTCAGTGGTCTAACAACATACCTCAGCATTCCTGATATTGTTTATAGTGCTCATGTGCACGTTTTTCTGCAGCACCGTCTTAAATGGAGAGATAATGGTGAGATCTTGTTCCATTATTTTTTTTTTCTTCAAATATCTAATTTTATATTTTGCATTTTCCTTGATAAGGTTTATCATGGGGTTACTATACGTGTTTTAGTTGATTAGTGTGAGAAATGTAGCCTAAATGAATTAATCTAGAGGTAAAATAAACATAAATGGAAAACGTAAAATAATAATAATAACTTGCATGCAACACGTGTTTAGCTTTTTTTTGCAGTGCCTCTTGATCCATGAGCAAGGCACTTCACGTCTCTTGCACACACACATTCACACGATCGGCCACATATATATACACACACACGCACGCGCGCGCGCTCCCTCACACGCCAGTGACGTCAGGCTGGAGTTTGGAGTAGAAAGCCAAGTGGATGAAGGAAGTGGAGATCTCCACCCTCCAGCCTCCCCCCTGACACTTCACACAAATATTACCGAGGCTTATTTGAGGAACTCGCACCACAAAGTCACGTCGTGTCCTGATTTTAACAAGCTTTCACCTGTCAGAATATCCCAAAATTGATTTTTCTCTTACTTTCTCCCCCCCCCCCTACACACACACATACAC
>JAVQJD010076330.1:0-50994 GCA_036023655.1 Nannoperca australis
TCTCTCTCTCTCTCTCTCTCTCTCTCTCTCTCTCTCTCTCACAGTTGCCGTTGGTTTACTTTTAAATTCTGTGAAGTCAGAGTTAGTCAATATAAGTACGAGATATAATTAAAAGGATATAACTCCCACCAATGCTTATCTTAAAGCAACTCTTCCAAATTTTGAGAAGCTGAAACCTGTTAGAATCCTCCTACCAGCACCTGTAAAGCTCTCGACTTAACATACAAAAAGTGTAAAAATGATAACTCAGCGTTTAACGGTGGGCTACGTGCCGGACTTTTTCTTTTCTGTGCTTTACAGGTGCTGGTAGTTACAGATGGGCAGAGCTACGCTGGTTGTTTCCCTCTGTTTCAATTCTCTGTACTAAGCTACAATAACATACTACTGGCTGTAGCTTTATATTCACTGTACAAATATGAGACGGTTACCAATCTTCTCATCAAACCTTCTGCCAGAAAGCAAAGCGTATTTCCTGACGTTCCCAAAAGTGAGCCAGCGCTAAAGCTGAACCCACTTCTTATTGTACACTACGTCAACACGTCATGATTTCCAGTCTCTCCTCCGAGTGTCTTTTGACAAAGTGAGACAGACAGACAGGTTAAACAGATGCCAGATGTTTTAAAGTGTCTCTTGAGTGTCTTTGTGTGTGTGCATTTTTCAATTGGAAGCCCAATTTCAAAACTTGCAATGCAAGCAAGCATCTCCAAACTGAACAGAATATCAATAACCCACCTTTTAAAGAAGTAATGGCCACCTCTGCTTACTCTGAAGGTGACTTTGTTTTAGTAATGGCTGTCACAAGCACCTATGTTGAAACTTGAATTGATTTGCAGTTATATTTTCTCCCTCTTGCGCTTAAAACCCATGCATCAGAAATTGCTGTATATGCTGATGCCAAGGTCATTTTGAACGTAAGAATGATAGAGGCTGACATTAGCCCCATTGCCTCTGAATGGGCAGATGCTTTGCTTCGGAAAGTAGGTTGCCAAGTGTCTGCTTTGATAACCCATTGGGGCTGGCTGAGAGGAGTTGGCAGGCTTGTGGAGGGAAACTCCCTGTGCATTTACTCAATGTAGATAGACTGCTGCATTACCATTTAGAGCACAATGAACACACAACACAGTATGGCTATATTTCACACACACACACACATGCATGCATGCTTTAAACTGCAAACAAAGACTCAGGGACCTCGAACATTTAACCTTAATACAGCTTTTGAGAATGCAGTAGCCTACACTCGTGCATGTGGACATTTGTGTTGTTTTAAAGTGGAAACAGACAACTGGCAGACAACCGCAAAGACAACCAGATCGGTTTCCGTTTTCCTCAGAGCCTAGCATCTACCAACAAGTTTAATCAGGTAGTAAACTCGATATACCGATAGCTACCAGGGAAAACAAAAGCAATATCCTCTTCCTGTTTTGGTTGCTCAATGGTTGACACACTTTCTTTGTGCCGTAAATCGAGCCTTCATTTTCCCGGGTGGCTGACAGAATTGCATATTGAAAGCAGAGGTTTATAGGGAACCAAACTAAACTCAGATTGTAGTCCTGTCACATATTGGACCTGTTCTTTCTTAGTCATCCACTCAAAGGCTGTGAAAAAGTAAAGAGAAAGACATTTAAGTAATTAAAAACAGATTTTTTATTACCTTTTGTTCACTGTGGCCCACTTGCTTTTTTATTCCATCTGTCACCTCTAATAAAAGCTGAAAAGATGATTGCCTTGCTTCCCTTTGCCCATATATTATCACCTTTGGAGTTTCAGTCAAGATGGTGGTCCGTTCATGTAGGAGTCATTCAACTCACTTGAACTATATAAAAGCTGGAAGTGTTTGGCATTTAGGGTATCTATTCTTTCCATTAATCCCAATGTTCTCATTCAGGGTTGTCAGGTCTGTTCTTTTGCTGCCCATCTACGACCAAGTTACAATTATTTTCATTTTCTTGTTTCAATCACTGCACTACTACTCTTTCTAGGATTTGAATCTTAGATATTTATAATTTATCCTCTTTCCTCTAACTTCAGCAGTTTCTTTTTGTCTTCCTCTCTTCAGTTTTCTCTTCTACCATCACGCTACCCGCTGTGATATTTAACGCGCTGCTCACCTTCCCCAGTCTTTACCTTCTTTACTCTCACATCATTTTAAACCTTCTTCCTGCCTCTTCCATCTCGGCTCTGTCCTCCTGTGTGTGCTGACCTCCTTTGTTTCAGCGGTGGCACTAGGTAGCAGCAGTGAGTGCAGGGACAGAGACGGTGAGATAATGAGAGCTGACTGTTAGAGGGCAGGCCTGAGCCTCTATGATGATGCCTGTAATGCTGCAGTCTCTGTTGTTAACCACTTGCCATCCCTACAGTCAACTTCACAAATTATTATTATTAACACTGACAAGAACTCCCCAGGTCGTATAATGTCTAGTTTGCAAAAATATGGATTTCTTTAATCCACGGCTCTAGAAGTCAGGATAATTTGAAATCACATCACTGTAATTTACACGTGACCAATTTTAGATCACAGTATGTATCCTTCAAATTATATGAAGGCAAATACTGTGTGTTTGGTGGCTAGTATTCAATTTAGAAGACAGTCAGTATTTTAGGGTAACGAGTGTAATATTTACTTCTGTGCTGTGGTTCTGTCTACACAAATTGTAAATTTTATATGTCAAAAGGATATTCGAGGGGTGGGGTTCTGCTCGAATCACTTTCATAGTGATCATTATACTGAACATATCACTGATGATTTATTTCATTTCATGTTTTCCCTACAATACCCGCTTGTGCAACTCAAGCATGATTAAGGATTTAGCAAGAGTCGGTGATCCAAGGTAGGATTCACTTTTTCAATAATCACCAAAATCTGGGATCTTTTATATCCTTTACGAAATGTCTCCTAAACCTAAACACACACAGGACATAGACCTTGGTCTCCTTTGTCAAAATCTTGTGGATTGAACTTCGACCATCCATCCTAAACCCCCACCATCCCTATCTCTCTCTTACACTCACACACCCTCACACACACACATACAGTCTCCTTTCAACATTATTCCAACCTAAACCTTTTTAAATCAGCATTTCTGGGCAGGCGTGTGTGCTGTTGCATCCTGCAGGCTGTGACATTGAGATACAGATCTTTTGTTGTGTCAAATTAATTAGCCGGGCAGCGCGCCTGCTTCACTCACTTTGACCCTGGCAGTGTGTGTCTGTGTGTGTGTGTGTGTGTGTATGTTTGTGTACATGTGAGCAAAACCTTTAGTTTGTTGAGGTGCTTATCTTTATGTTGTATTCCTTCAGTTTGTTTACACAATATTCTCCATTTGATCGCACCATTTCTTCTGAAGATTCAGCTCTCATGGACTGGCAGCTTTTACTGCTGCACTGACATTCTGCCAATCAACACATTTTCTCTTACTGACCATCAACACAGTGCAACCCATCAGTCCTTAACCTCTGCAACAACCTCTATCCAACACTAACACTCACTCATAAAGGTTCTACATTTCAGATGTCTTTATTTTTCCCATACCCAAAAAATGTACCATATGCTAATGTATACGCACATCAATATCCTTAGCGGATATTCAGTAACTTTTTTTTTTTTTAACAGTTGTCGTTAATTTTAATTTTACTTCACAGGGACTTGCAAAGCAAGTGTTTATTTTAAGGTATTTGTATTTAAATACTTGCTAAGAAAACACTCGTTCCTGTAATGGCCTAGTGTAAATTAACTTTTACAGTTCAAATCAAATCTAAAGTAATGTCACCAAGTTATTTTGACAAAGACTCTTGAGGTCAGAAATTAAAGAGGGGCCAAAAAACAGGAGAATTAAATTTCTATAAAGGTTGTCTTGTAAATGCCAGGTCACCGTGATAAAAATTAGTTTGCTTAGGGCATTATTTTTATTCAAAGCTCTGCTGATCTTTTTTCATATTTCCTCCTCTCCAGAGTCTCTACCCTGTTTAACACATTTCCATTGTCTCTTCCAGGTCTCTTACTTTGACAGAAACTGACTTACGAACTGATTACAAGCAGGTAAGATGGACAAAATGTGTTGTAATTCTTGAGAACCTCCCAGAAAGTTGCAGAGCGTCAGGTGAACATTGTACATGTTAATTTGTTCGACCGGCTTCTCTGAGCAGCAGCTATATAAATGGCAACAAAACTGTTAAAGCTTAAGACGGACAACACAGACTTAATATACGTATGTACAATTAGCAAGTACCGATGCTGTAAACAATACAAACAGTCAACAGCTAAGCTAGCGGCTCTGTGAAGCTGCACTTAGGCACAGCAATTCTTTGATATCAATGCTAATGTCAACATGCGACTATGCCCTCAATGACGAGGCAGTGACAACACGCTAATGTTTAGCAGGTATCATGTTTACCATGTTCATCATTTTAATGTTTTGTGTTATTACGTATTACGTATTACTAAACACAGGGTACAGCTGAGGCCCATGGGAATGGTGTTGGTTTTGCAGGTATTTGGTCATAAATCAAAGTACTGGGCATATTAAAAATATTTACCTGATGGTGCCAAAGTGATTATAATACATCCTGAGGGTAACATGAATGTCTGAAGCAAACGTTTTCTCAACCTACCCAGTAGTTGTTTTCAATTTCAACCTCCTGATTTTGAGAGGAAAAGTCAAGGGATCGAGAAACCCAGTAGGACCCCTATGGGGACCATGAAAGTTGTAGTTATTAAGAGAGTTTAGTCCAGACAGGAAGTGGACCAACTGATTGACCACAGGCCGATATTACCATCCTGGAGTCACGTCACTAGCATGGCTAAAAACACACAACAAGCACCAACTTCGATACTAAAGGGCATGTGCTTAAGACATGAAGCCTAACTTCAGCTTCCAACTGACCTGTGGCGCCCCGTCCATATCCACTTAATCCTTATGTGTGGCTCATTTTGTGGTGACCCTCCGGTGACTGTCTATAATAGTGAGCAATAATAATCAAGGCTATAGCAGAGGGGAATGAAAACAACGACATAGATGAGGTAGAGGTTGTCTTTCATTTGCTGCGAAGACCCGAGTGCTCTCAATAAGGTTCAGGTAAGACCAACATTATTAGAAAGGCTCAAAAAAGAGGCAGGCCGGTGTCACTTGGATTTACAAGGGGCAAAGCCAATCATAACCAATTTCATCATTCTTATGTGTGAATGCACGTGAGCGTCTAGCGTGTGAGAGAGAGATGGGTAGGTGTGTGTTTTCTCTGTGTGTTCTTGTGTGTTGGGTGCTTATACATGCTTGTCTTTCTAAGCGAATTCATGCTGAGTAATGCACCAATCCCTACAGGACCACAATTTTAATCTTTGGTCTGACCCATCCATCTGTCTCTTGCACTGAGCTGACTGAGTGGGGTGTTGGCTCATAATTCATGCTGGATAATATGATACACAAACCAGTCACATTATACTAGATTTACACCTGCTTACCAAGGCTACGATGTGGCAGCAAAACACTGATAGGAATGCCAGGCAAACAGCTGAGCACTTTTAACAAACACATGGTAAAGTAGTTGCAAGTATATTTTTGGTCACACACACACACACTAATTTATTAATTTGCAATCACGATGATGATCAGTGACCTGCCAGACTGGAGTATTTGGGAGTTAAGTACAGTACATTGCACATGCAGCACAAACCATTAAACAATGTTCACGTTCATTGTCCCACTTAAATTTACAAAGAAGATCAAGGAGTCAAATCAGCCACCTTACCACCCATGGACCTAAATGTGTACAACACTTTGTTTATGTTTTTCTCTTGTCTCTCTTAACACTCAGAAGTCTGCGAACATATCCTGCTTGTATCCATCCCCCCTGCTGTTCTCCATTTTTTTGCTTAACTTTTTACTCCATCATTTTTGTTTTCTTTCTCACTTCTGCTCTGTTTTCCCCCTCCTTCCTTGCCACAACATTTCTGGCAAAGGAATCTGGCATGGCTGCTAATTTCTGATTCAGCCTGCAACAACTATCTAACTATAATCTCAAAGAGCTGTTGTCGCCAGGATGTCGGCACTACAGGAAAACCATCTCACTGGGAGACATCAGTGCTCCGATTTTTAAGAGACAGGTAAAGATTCTTGAAGGACTATTTTTTTTCAAAGCATCTTTTTCAAAGTGTCTGTGATTGTGGAAGAGCAGCAGTAGGGGATGTGTTTGAACCTGCCACTGATAAGAAATTACTTTTAGTGACACCTTGCATGCTGGCCAGTAGTGCTGCAAATGCTATACGATATTTCTCAGACACACAAACATATGCACTCGCACAAAAACACACAAATACAAGTCTTTGCAGACTGGAGTTCTGCTGTGAGATTACATCTCCCTCTGATCTGTGAAAAAAGAGCAGTCCCTTCCCAGGAGCCAGACGGTAAACAAGAATCACAAAAATGCTCCACTGTCACACAACAACAAACAGATGACACGTCTGAGAGACCAAAACAAGCATCTACAAATTATTCATGCTCTCTGTTTTAAATCAGTGCTTGTTTTTTTCTCTCATTATCAGTCATTGTTGAAGTGATTATAAAGCAGGGATGGATGGTAGAGAGGGACGAGGGCAGAAAAAACAAAAGATCGGAGTGCTGGACAGAGATTTGAGCAAGTTGAGAGAGGGAAAAAAGGAGGGGAAATGACACAGTGCAGTGAAAGTGGGTGGGTTGATAATGAATGTAATCTGCATTTAGATGATATCAGACTATGTGGTCATCCCTGATTTGAATTTACCAGATCTGGTTAAAGACCTAAAGCTAGTGTTGTTTGGAGAAACGCTGCAAATCAGTTCTTTGAGCAGAGCTGAGCACTGAGACGAACATACTTGCACACAAGTCCTGTGACATAATTTATATACTGTAAATTGAAATAAATAAATAATTAAAAAAAGGTAAAATACCCCTGCAAAATCACTGCATCCGTTCAAAAACCCCAGCATACTGCAAACTAGCATCAACCTCAGTTGTAGAGGTGTAAAGTGTCCCTATCAATAAATGCTAAAGGTTGCCAGCCATTTCATCAAAAAAAGCTGCTTCATCTAAAAAACAGAGAGGCGGACAAAAGAAAATGTCGGCTATGCTGAAGGTAGGAACAAGAAGGGAACCACTTAAAATAATGAAAATACGCTCTTCTGAGTTATACGCTATTTATTCTAATGAAACCACCACTGATGTATCATATTGACGTCTCAAGTCATTCCCTTCATACAGAGAGAATTAGGTAGGTTAACCCCTCCAATTCGCACTACATAAGTTTATGTTAACCTTTTAGAGAAATGCTTCAAAAGAAATCTATCTGGCTTCAGAAAAATGGCACTCAAATGACATTCTGGTACGGTACTTTGGTGCCAGATATGTTGTGTTATATGCTTGATATTTAGGAAGTTGGTATATTTTTTGATACATATTCAGCCACAACAGATAGATCACCATCATGAAGTATGTTTGGCTGTTTTTAAGATGTATGGAAATCAGGTTATATTCTTTAGCAACGAACACAAGCAGAATAGTAGCATTGCACTTATCATGAAGGGAGCAATGGTCACATCTAGAGGGAAATAAAGAAGGTCTCCTTTAAGATGCAAGAGTGTCTTTATTGCAGATTACACTCCATTGTTTGAAATTCATAAATATGTAAATCAGACAGTAATTTTTCCCCAAACAATGAATTCATCAGGTAACTGGCTTAATTTGATTTAGTGAGTTAGTAGCAACAGAGGCCAAACAATTCCAGCATTAATTCTGCTTTTTTTTTGTAGAACAATGTGATTTTTTAATTTTTCTATTATTTCTTATAAATGACTGCCTAATTGGCTCTAATAATAAAAATCAAGAGAGGTATTATTTCCCGTACTTGTTTAATTATCATGAGTAATTTACATTTGTGATACATACTCTAATTTGCTAAAATAATAAAGGCCATTTATTTAATAATAAATGATGAATAAAAGGAAAAGGAAGTTTGTTTTTCTCTGCAGCTTTACACCACAATTGAATCGACCTGTACTTGTGAAAAAAGGAACGAAGAAATGAGCAAAATCAGGGCAAATGGTGCCCCACAATTTCAAACAAAAAAGCAAGAAAGTACAGTTCAGTGAATAGATCAGAAAGCACTGTGAAAACAAAACAGAAAACAAAGTGACATTTTAGAAACACAACAAGATCTGACACAACACTTAACAGCCTTTGACAAACTGAAGGTATCTACTAATCTTTTTCTTTCCTAAACCTAATTGGATGTCACTGATGTTGCTCTCAGATAACTAGAGGAATACCACGAGGCAATTGTTTTTGTCTTTTTTTATTTTGTTTGTTGCTGTTTGTTTGACTCCACTAATCATGCAATGAAACAACAGTATTCTATTCTACAACCTTCATGCTTAAGGCACGTTCACACATTCTTTCCAATGTAAACATGATGGCGCGGTAGGCACAATGGGCAAAGTGCCTCCCTAATTTGTAAATCATTCAGCCTCCTACAAAAGAGTTTTAACCTAATTTATTTACTTATTTTGTTCAAATGTTGTTCATTTACAAGAAAGAATTTTCCTTCCTATAAAATTATTGGAGTCCCAGTGATGTTTGATGAGGGGAGGAAGCAACACATCATAAAATCTGGAGATATTTCTGCACCGGAAAACAAAATGACATGTTTGTGACAAGAATCCACTGCACCTCCTCGATTTGTCAGAACTCATATACTCCGTATTTTTCATTATTTTGTTTTCGTCACGTTAGGGTGTACATAAGAGGCAGCCAACAACTTAGTATCTAAGCCAGTTATTATCAGATACTCTTGAAATGATTTTTAAGGGCCTTTGAGTACTTAGCCGATGGTTGTTTTTTTTTTTACCAGGCGTCACCTAAAAATAAGCTCTTCTTACCTGGGAAACAAGTTTTTAGTGAAGAAAATGGTCTTGAACACAAGTTTCACTTAGGTTCCTAGAGCCCTTTGCATCAAAAACCAGGCCTTTATATTTCTTAAGACTTCATAGTAGTATGTTTGACTCATTATTGCCCATACAGCTGATAGGGTATTTGATAGATTTCTTCTTTAGCAAATTAAATGCATGTCTTAATTGCAACTTAATTCTGACAGTATCTACAGATTAGCCCTTGGGGTCTTAGATGCTTTATTTCTTGCTCAGTCTTTCTCCCTCACTCTTTAAAGACACACACTTTCTTTCCCAGTGACTCAGTCTTTCTTACTGTCATCCTCTTTGTCCGAGACATTCACAATCTCTCTCTCCCTCTTTTCTTCTCACTTTCTCACACCATCTCTCCTGTCCTCTCTCTCGCTGCAGTTGTCAATCAGTGAGAAGTGGGGGCCAGACACACAGCCGTCCTCAGCGGGTCACACAGAGCGGTCACTAGCAGCAGGGCCTGTTGACAGCTTGGCGCTCGTTATCTAGAGCTGATACTGGAGACAAATTAGATTCCTGCAGTGGAGGGAGTTGGTCACAGGCTTCAGGTGTGGCTACATAGACAGCGAAGGTGGTCCTCAGATCTACAGCGTCAAACTAAGTGTTGATATTGGACGATTCTGCAATATCATTTTAACCAGAAAACTGAAGAGCGTGCAGTATGTCAAGTATATCCTCCTCCACAGCCCCTTTATGTAAATCCACCTGTCAATACGGTGCTAGCCCTGTTTGTGAGGTTAAGTACTTTTTAAATTCTTAATTCTGTAAATATGATTGTAATAAAACATTTTTCAAAATGACTACAAGACTAACTCCTAGATTTCACTAAAAAAAGGAAACTTTTTTTTTTCTTAAATCATTCTTACTAGAAGACAATCAAATGTCATACTCTCTTAAAAATAGTTAATATTAAACAACGCAATACAAATTCTAATGTATAGACTTTGTTAATGTCTACTGATTTTTGTTTGTTTTTTAAGGTGGTTTGATTGACATTGAGGCAAACAAACACTTTCATCTTGTGTCAATGTCTAACAGTCCTGTTTTGCTTATATTAAAAACTAAATGATAAACTGGACAAATTCTGTGTGATGTCGGATACAGATTCAGCAGCAGCTTACGAAGTGAGACGATGGACAAAATGTATTGAGTTGTTCCTCGGTAACAAGATGTTTCTGTATGATTTACACAAAAGTGCTGAAAGTGATCCATTGGTGGTGCTGACCATCAGAGTTGTTAGAATGTCATACTATGAATCTCTGCCTCTCCCTTTGATTTACCATGCCTTCGTTCTTACAACCATGCTTTTTTTTGATAACACTTAACATCCTTGTAGCTGCCCTGAAGTACCTGAGGAAAACATTTTTCTTTCCAGAAGGACATGGTGCTATCCAATAAGGAATGGAGCGACTTGAAGACGGAAAACAGGACAGAGAGCAATGGGTGCACCATTAAGAAATAGCCCCTAAACTACATCTGACAATAGCCAAGATTGCACTTGAACCAAATTCATCGAGGTAAAGTGGCCATTTGAGGAGGTGTAGTGGGGAATTGCTGCTCCTGGATTGAGATAGAGGAATACAGAGCGGGTGAGTTCTGTATCCATACACTGCTAAACACTGACGTTGTAGCTTAGAAAGTCATAGGGTGAAACACACTAAAGCTGTAAATCCACATATATGCACTAAACACAAATAGTAATAGATCTGTGCACACACGTTACACATCCCATAGAAGGGATGAGTGAAGATAGGTCAGATGGCAGTGTATAGCAACTTAATGTTTCATGTTTACTTCCTAAGATGCTTTGGCCAATGAAACAGGACTGTACACAAATTCAGACTCAGCATTATTTATTTAAATGTTGGTAACAGCATTGCCTCCTAGATTGATGCCCATATCAAGTTGCTGACACTATCTTTACAGATTTTCTCCAGTCACAAAGTGGCAACGTTTAGTCATTTCAATGAATCTAATGTGTACTACATGGGTATGAAACTGGGACCTGCATCCTTTACACTTGTTTGACTGAGTGAAACTCGTACTGCAGAAGTTCGGATCTGATCCCAGCTCAACTCACAAAGTCTAATTTATGATCAGTCTGAACCTTCCTTGTAAAAGACCTGATATTCAGCACATTTGAGCAATTAGGTATAACTGAACGATAGAACAATGGCATACAAATAATGACATGGCCATATAGAGTCAAACAGCTAACATAGTTAAATGATTGCTTAATCATTCAAGCTTAAGTGATTACGCATCAAATGATAAACTATTAAAATGGTTAATCATATTTGTGGGTGTGTGTCTTAGTGACTATCTAACTAACTGTGTATTCTGAGTATATGCTCACGCACGCATTTGCATTTTCCACCACACAAATTGCTGCCATGACACAAGCGTCACTACTTTCCTTTCCTGTGTGAGTGCATTCTCTTTCATTTCACAGGCTCTGAGGCATAACAAAGACCACTGGAGCTAGTATATTGGCAATCACACAAATCTGCCTTCACCTCAATATTTAATGAGCTGAGAAAATTAGCCATACAAAGCAATCTATTGAGCCTTTCCTCCCCACTTTGCTGATACACACGCAGAGAAAAGCACCTCACAGAAAGCTTATTACAGCTGAGCCAACACTTCTAACACTCGGATTTGTGAGAAGTATATGGTACACACAAATTTAGAGAACCTCATGCACGTACACTCACACAGGCCAGCTTTTCTGCACAAAACACACACTGTGTTAGACCATATGTTCCTGCACCGTTCTGTCATCAAATGTCTGTCTACATTAATAAACCTCCACAGAAACGTATAAAATTGACTTGATAACCACTGCAGCACCTCGTCTTTTCAGCTGTGTGAAATAGAGACATTTAAAGAGATAATGCTAAAGGATCCTTCAGTCAATCAAACAACAGAACCCTGATGAGTGATACGTGTGTGATAATGGAGCCGTGTGTTTCTTGACTGTTAATTAAAATATAGCCTGAACCTTGACAAGCTTCTGACACAGAGAGTAAGTTAATTAGCTTGTTAAAAACCTGGTTAAGAAAACGTTTAATGGTGCTATACACAGTAAGAGGAAATGGGACTGTGTCATGCTTGAGGCTTATTAGACAGTTGGTGGCCATCACATATACAGTATGTACTGAATCTAAAGTACCAAAGGTTTTTCAGATATCTTGCTCGGAGTGTGCTGGTCTGACTGCCCCATTCTTAGAGCCCAAAAACAACAAATACAGCAAAATTGAAAAAGCTACCCATAAACTAAATCAAATATTTATCTCAATGTAAATTACCTATGAAATTGGGAAAATCTTTATGGTAATGATTTAGCTTTTTTGTTTTTTTTTAAAACATACACTGAAATAGACGAACGGAAATAAATCTTAATGGACAACTTTATAAAGTTGTTCTAAAAACTAAGGTGACAGAAATAATAAAAGTCTGTCAATTCATGTACCATGGTGTTATCTCCATACTGTTCATCCGTGTGCACCTGTGTTTATGCAAAAATGGGAACGACTGTGTGTCTAAGTAAGACTCGGAGGTCTGGCCGAGAAATCCCTCTGTTTAAATACTATATCCCTATCTAAACAACTACTCCATTTCAGCCTGCAGCATAATCCCTGAACTCATTCAGCTAAAGCTAATTCACGATGCTATGGGGAGGTTTCTCTCCCACCTTCCACCACCCATTCTCTTGCTTTCTCACCTTCTATGGCATTACTGGATCCTCATTCAATGCGATTTCTCTTTTATTTCAACAAAGACGTAAAGAACAGATATATGATGTAGAAAATATTTTAAAACATAATAATTATTCTCAAAAATGTTCATACTTTCCCTGTTGGCCTGGTTTGGTGGGGATTTTGTACAAGAAGTCCTTCAAATTAAAAGTCAAAATATGTTGTTGTTCGTCAATGCTAACATGAAACACAGAAGTGTTTTCTGATCTGACACCTCTATCGGACCTTCATTGTCATGATTAGAGTAATACACACTTTGTAAATTTTCAAGAACAATTGTGTTC
The DNA here is from genome assembly GCA_036023655.1 of Nannoperca australis. NCBI lineage: Eukaryota > Metazoa > Chordata > Actinopteri > Centrarchiformes > Percichthyidae > Nannoperca > Nannoperca australis. The sequence continues at coordinate 12,987 of JAVQJD010076330.1, forward strand.
ATGGTTCAAAGAAACCAACATTGGCAGTCGGTTGGAAATGGAAACCCAAAAGTCTCGTGTTCGATGTATTGCTGAACAACCCATCCACCCCAGCCTCCTCCATATGCAAAATTTGAACGTTATCTGACTTCCTCCGTTGCCCCCATCATAATTAATAAGGCTGCTAGAGAACTATGTCACGTGACAAAGTTGTTTTTGGGGTACATTTGCACTGTTGCTTTTCTTGGGAGGTCTACTCTTCTAGCCACGAGTGTCAAGAGGATCGCGATTGGTCTAAATTGGTCTCTAATATTGAGACCAATGAGAACAAAATAATTTTCCTGGTACCTTGATAATTGATAACTGGTGATTAGATGATCATGTCATTATCAAAAATAATATTATTATTATCACTAATTAGGAATGTCATACAATTTGGGGGGGGGGATTTAAATGCTGGGTGGTGTTGCTTGGTTTGTCACCCAGCATCATTCCCCACCCTTCCCCCTGGGTTTGATGGACTACTCAGTATTGTTTAATGCCAGGGCTGAAAATTACTCTCACTCCGCCCCTCGTTGGACTTAAATTTGCATCCTCTGCCTATAAAAAAATGACATGTTCAAAATGTGAAAAATTGTATATCAGTTGAAAACTTTAGCGTTGTCCCTGATTCTCTCTTTTCTCTCCACCCCTTTATCATTCTTCCTATTTTCCTCATCTCTTTCTGGCACTCTTTTCTCTCCTTGGCACCCTTTTTCCCTCTGTGCCACCCCAGATCTTGGCGGTGGCCCTGCTCACTGTCTCATCCATCTGTTTCCATTCATTAGGACAGGATTCGCTTCTCTGCTCTTCTGACACCTTTTCACATCGGGCTGCACAATGTAATTAAACAGGGTTGGGGGGAATGATTTCTGAGCTGCAACGAGCTTCTTCCTCTTCTATCTACTTTAACTCTGCCTCGTTTGTTCTCATAGGGTGGAGACAGCACAGTGCTACTTTTTGGAGGTACTATGAAATGTCTTCATATAATATCTGTATCTCTTACATGTGGCACACTTTTTGTGTTATAGGACACATGGCCCTGCTCTCCAGCCACTGCTGTTTAAATTTTAGGAGGTCAAATAATAGAAAACTCCCTTTATTATCACTTGTGTGCAAGTAATGGGGCAACTTACTAAGAGCAACTTTTCAGACCACTGTAGCAGATTTGTAGCAGACTGGCAACAAGTCAATTTACAGCAATACATTTGTTTTATTTTTTTGCTGTAAAGCATTTGCTGACAGCTTGATATAGCTTTTGCCATTGCATAGTGCAGTGACAGCACTTCATTAATGCATCATACTAATACAGTAAAATCAGTAGAATTCATGGGTTGATTAATTTTTTGCTCAGAAAAAGAGTTGACACATTGAATAATTTGCCTCATATCTACTGCATTTAGATTGTTCTATTGTTGATGTAAATTACATTGTGACTTACAAATCAATTAATTTGTGTTAGGGATAACTGGGGCAGCAATTAACTTAATATGGAAACAACAGATCATTAAAACACACCCATGGTCCACCCACACAGGTGTTTTCATTAGAGCTATTCTAAATGTGTGGGTGTGAATAGACTGTGAATAATTTACTATTTAATATTTAAATAGTTTAATTAATTAATAATTAAATTAATATCACCCTCACTTGTTTGTTTTGTTGCAGCTACAACCTTACAGCTTAATTATTAGTATTTAGCAATTATTAGTACAAGGATTTTTGTGACCCCAGATAAATCCTAGTGAAGCCTGACACTATCATTGTCATTATTATATAGACCATATACTTATATGGTGCATTGTGATGTGTTCTGATTTAGATTATTCATCTTTTCAAATCAAGACAAAATCATCACATCTGCAGTTAAAAGGCCTATTAGCATTATTGATGTTGAAGCTTGATAATATGAGCTTTAGTTGGTATTTTCTGATGATGGCTTTGTTTGATTTTGACATAATATGGAGGCTGAGAAAAAGGTTTTCTAAATGACATGATTTTGATTGTATACTGAGAACAAGAAACTAGTGTTTTAAATTAAATGTATTTTATGCTATCTGTTTTTGTACAGCACACGGTGTTGGAAATTAAATAGCAAACACAAAATCACTCCTCAAATGAATACATTCAAGTAACTGAAACAGTTTGACACGTTATGAGACACCCAACCAACCCACTATACACAAACACCCTCACACCATGTGGGAAAGAGAAATAAATAGAAAGAACAGCTGAAAAAAGGAAACTGAAAAAGCACCCCTGGAACTGAGTTAGTGAGAGTGACCTCACCAAAGACACACAGACAGACAAACACTGAGAGAAGCATATTTCTAATCAGACTGTGGGCATTGAGCGGTGACCACCAGCCAAAATGACAGACTGGTGAGAAAGACTCCTGGGGTAGAAGGGCAGCTTGTGACCGTGGGAGGACTCTCTGACATGATTTCTTCATCAGCAGGTTCCAGGGTCCCCTGACACATGGATACATGCAGCCAGCATGCACACATAATGACACATATGCATGCATAGGCACACACACACACACACACACACACTTAATCCCATCCAAGTGAGGGTCTGGGACCTTGTGTCTAGGTTACACACTGAGGCAACCCCTGAACAGTCCATATGATCACTTGGATATCCACCTGACCTGTTTAGTATTTTTTGCCCTTCTTTTAATTTATAATGAAACAATGTCCATTTAAATGCATATTAATGTTTATCCTGTGTTGGTTGTATGCTGCTGCTGCATTTGCTGTGTACACTTTACATTTATGCTATAGGTAAGAACAAAAATGACTAATGTTTATATTTGACATGCTACTTAATAATTCAGTATTTCATTGGGAATGCAATTCATCCACTGATATTCTACATATTAGGTCAAAGGTCATTTGTACAAGGAAACTAGTTTGCTTTCAGAGCATGCAACAAGGGAGCTTCTTATCTATCCCTGAAGTGTCTCTTCTGTCTTCTTGTGGGCTCACAGAGCTGTGTGTGTGTCTGTGTGTGTGTACTTATATGTATGCATAGAGTTATCCCAAGGACTGACCTGACACTTGGTTATCTCCTCTCTCCTTTGGCCTCCCTGTCACATATAGAATAGGGAGTGATGGGTGGCACAAGGAGTCCCTCAAGTAAACGATACAAACCATGCATTATGGATCCTCACGTAAGTAAACAGGACCCAATGACCTTTTGGACCAATGGAGAGGGTACCAGAAAAAAACTCTCACAGCATAAGAATACGCATCTATATCTGACAATCTTCTCACTATGACTTACTTCTTCACATTTTTGTCCCAATTTAGTTATTTAGTGTTATTTGATTTAACCGACTGTTGATACCACATGTGATTGGTCTATTGGTGATTGAGTTTCTTTTTAAAATATATTCTGATGATGCATTTCTAAAAATCCTGGCCCAAATGAATCATAGTGTGTACCAATAACCATTCTGTCTGACTATTTTTAAGACTCGTCTGTATACTGTATGTAGCAGCGACAGTATGAACAGACCAAAATTAGTCACATCGTTTCTGACCATTAAGGACAAAATTGTGTGACAAAAAACAGTGGTTCCCAAACTTTTTTTGCAGCGCCACCCTTTTGGAGGTCAAATTATTTAAAAATTGTGTCTACATTGTTTACATTTTTAAGCGGCGCTCCTCTGTGGTGTTTTTAAGGTGGTCAGTAGTAAAATTAGCGCTATCTGCTGGACATAACTTGACAGCGGAAACAGTGTTCGCAGTAGTCATAATGGACACACCCCCCAGTTTGAAAACCACAGTTCTAGAAGCTTCTGCACATTCCAGCTCAGTATCAAGAGATAAAGCGTTTAATGTAGAGGCTCTGTTTTCAGGCTTCAGAAAATCTAGCCCGTGACAGGAGATTTCAAGAGACCAATCACAAGTTATTTCAGAGGGACAGAGAAAGTTCGTTTTGGCTAAGCTACAAAAGTAGATGCACTTGCACATCCCTTCAGATGCTGAAAACCTGATTACATGTGGAAAATCCTACCAAACATCCTGCAACTTGTGATAAATTCCCAATACCTCCTTTGCCTTCAGTGGTGTATAGTACAAAACAACACATTCCAGCTCCACACGGAGCTTCAGGCTCATTATGTTTGATGCAATGGCACTCCTAACAACGAGTAGCAAAGAGGCATGATGACAAACAGTGGGGAATAACTTTTGACGGGGGACAGTGATGTGTGTGTGTGTGTGGTGCACTAGCCTCTCATCCCGCTGCTGTACGGCGTTGCAGCTGCCTCTGAAGCCTGGGGTGCTCTGCTCTGCAGCCGCAAAGCGCTGGAGGGGCGTCTTTGAGAAGACAAGTCGCGGTGGATAGGTTTGGAGTTTCGGTGTGGCTCACGCCGTGGAGAGCGAGCCCTACGAGGGATACGGTTTTGCAATGGAACGGATTGCCTTCTGCTGCCTGTCGAAGTTATGTGTTTGGTGGGAGGGGCTTGGCAAGAGAGAGGCAGAAATATTTGCATAGGTTGCACAGATTTTACCTACCCCAGATTCAATGGAAGTTTTTTTAAGACTAAAATATACTTAGATAGACAGTAAATTGCCAGTATTGGCATCTACAGATGTCACCTAAACTCACATTCAGATTATTGTTTGATGTCTTCGTTGTAAGTTAGAAAGGGTTGTTAATGCTATAATATGACTCAGGAAAAAAAACACAGAGACCTGGCAATCCAACAAACAGCAAAGCACCTGTTCACAAAGTTGATTTTTGCTGGGATGCCAATATATATATATTTTTTACCTGCTCCTTATATTTGGCTGCCTTGGGAATGACATTGTTCCTAGCAATATCATTCATAAATATATTCAAAAAGATAGACCCAGTATTCAAACAAGAAAGTAGGGAACTCTAATTACTAATGGAACCATGTGTATGTGTCTAAATGTAGGGTGACTGCTGATAAATCACCTATAACCTTTTATGCTGGTAAGAGATTTCCAGGCTAACCAGCAGATATTTTGTGGCCCTTTACTGAGACTGAAATTTCCCAGTGTTTGGATGGCTTTAAATGTAAGAAACTGTAATGTAAAATATAGGTGCAACTCATCTAATGCTTTAAATTGGACCTGGACAAAATGCACAAATGCAATGGACTACTAACCCAGTTTTTAAAGACATACTAGTTTCTGAGGTAAATTTAGAACAATGGGCCCCAGATTAAAACTGTGGAGGAAAAGAAAAAGAAACTAGATGCAGGTATTTGTCATTGTCATCTATGAGGAAGCCCCAGATCCTGGGGATTCATCATTGTTAGGACAGACTCCAGTGGATACATTTCCTGTACCTTTATCTAAAAGAAACAACCCACAACAGCCTGATTTCACATGACCAGTTCTCCTCACATTAACTACCACTCAAGGGTGTAGTGGAGGGTTAACCCACCTCTCAAATTTAGAAATAGCATTTTTCATAATCTATGGGGAACTTTTGCAGAGTGTACACTGAGTAGGGCTCTTTGTCTTGGGTAAATTCTGGACACACAAATATAGTTCTCCACTAGATCATTGTATTCCCTGTGTGTGTGTGAAGCAGCTACAGTAATAATGCACCACCCACTCATGCTAGGCGGAGATACAGTGTATGAACGCCAACCAGAATGGGAAACTTTCATATTTACTAAGTGAGCAAGTTACATTCATTCACTAGCGGCGTGACTTGGGATGGTCAGTCGGCCCTTCGGTCCACTACTTTAGTACAGACAGATTAAATTTTTTCAGTTCTCTGGTTTATGACCAACCACCTGCAAAAAGAATTACTTTCCCATCAGCCTCAGCTAATTATTGAATGTTGCTGAACATTATGCCTGCTAAACATCAGCATATCAACATAATCACTTGAGTATGTTAGCATTTAGCCACCACAAACCACTGCTGTGCCAAAGCAGAGCAACGTAATTCTACATTACAGTAGATTTTTTTCATACTGGTGCAAAACTGTCTGTTTAAGACATATAAAAAGTCAATACATAATAGAGATTTAACAATTTTGTCTGATAGATGAACATTCAGTTTTGACTTACAGGAATGGAGAGCAAAGTTTTGTTCTGACTTTAATAGAGAATAAACTAAAATCTGACAATTTGAATTCAACAAGCACTTTTGTCTTGCAAAGTATTTTGCCAGTTTCCTTCATCCCTCCTTCTTTCAGCTTTGCTTTTCATCCCAGAATGACCTTTATGAATAATGAGGTTCTCTAAAGGTAACCGTGACAACGGGTCTACCTTGGAGGCGGCAAATAGGCACCGAGATAAAGTAATTCAACACCTGACAAGGAAGTGCAGTGTGTTCGCTTCATCCTCTGAACAGAGGGACGGAAGTCTGCTGATTAACACTGACAGTCTGAAGAGCACATTGTGCCAGCGCATTAATAATAAACTCTTAAAATGCCTGTGTATGCTTTTAGAGAAGATTATACAGCCATGAAAGGAAGGTAAGATGTAGGGATGAAGGATGAGCGAGGGATGACAGCAGGTTAAAAGATAACTTGGCTTGGTTTTGCACACTTTATTTGCAGTTCTTGTCCTATTTAAAGGTCTTAAGAAGAAAAATAAAAAAATTTGGGGGGGTACTAATTAGCCCGTTTTCTCAGCATAGGAGGATATTTTAGTATGTACAAAGTGCATAATTAATAAGCCGAGAAACTTAAATGGCTTCCGGGGTGTTCAGCATTAATTGCCTCTGCAAATTAACATATCCGCCCCATCATTTTCTCCCACTGTGACTTTAACACTCCAGCATACTCTGTGTGAGGAAGAAGCTAGCTCACAGGGGTACCAGAGAGGTCATGAACCTGAACATTTTAGAACACATGGTATATTTATGCGGTATATAAAGTATAGTTTTATGCTTGTACATCAAAATGTTGTCTAAAGTCAGGGGCTGTGTCCGAAGTCACTACTCCCTATCTAGAAACTTCTATGTAGAGGACTATGTAGTGAGCTCAATGGCAAAAAGAAAAAATGTAATTTCTGTCAATGCTGTTGCACAATTAAAATGTACCATATCAACGTTGGCTGACCATCCATAATACATACCAATATCGGCACATGTTTTTGTGATACATACAGTACCGGTCAAAAGTACAACTTCAAGTACTGTTCATTCAAGTGAATGGGAAAGTGTGTCCAAACCTTTGACTGGTACTGTACATATTGTACTGTGTGTAATTTTTATACGCTCAGCATAAAAACAAATACTCTGTGGCCGTTTCTGTTGTGATGCAATGCTCTGCTCACATTAAACATTTTTTCCTATATTTAACATTATTTTCGCACCACAATTAATGGATTTGTCTTGTGCCTGTCATAAGGAAAAACAAAGCTATTACTACGTACTCCATAGAAAATACTTCTTGTTAATAGCTTTTAGAGTTCGGTGTAAATGCCACCCAAAATCAACCTTTCTGTAACCACTACTAGACAGTGAGCTGAGACGTCGTACACCAGCAAGACATCAACAGGTTTTAAGTGAAAAGATGAACATAATGCTAGGTCCTACATCATTTATTCATTTCTAAATTCTCTGAACAATTAACTCTGTCTGGGGAAATTTTGTTGTCACATCACATAGGCCTACAAACAGGACCACGGGAACTAGCGGTCTTGGGTGTGTGTGTGTGTGTGTGTGTGTGTGCACATATATACATATACACAAATACACACACACACAAGTGAGCCACATACCTTTGTTAAAAGTGGTAATGTACCTCCACATTGGTAGTAGTTGCAGAACAGGAACTGCCACCACAAGTAGCTTTCACTATTTCACCACAGGGACAAAGGTGGAGGTAGAGGTCTTTATCCTACAACATTGTTAAATATGAGATTCATCAATTATACATGCACAAGAATATCAACAAAATTACGTGCACAGTGAGCCTATTTAAAGATCTAAAGTGTACCTGGGCAGAGGGCTGTTAGTTTTTAAATCTATTGTTTTTCCTTCTGCTTACGTCAAAGATTATGTTTTTAAAAATGGCATCGTTGAAAATGATGAATTACTACTTTCACTCTCATTTTCCATATCTGTGAGTTGATGACACACATCACCAACCAGAACAGACGTCTTTTTGAATCAGTGAAGGTTTCATTCAATAGTCTATAAATGACAGATTATAAATTACTTGGAGAGTAAAACCTACACTGACCATCTTGTTGTAAAGTTTCATCCACATCACAAAGGATTAATGGACATTATTCTGTTGTGACATACCAGCTCCACTAAACCACTGTTGTTTTTGATGTTTTATATGACCTGGACTCCTATTGCCTCATCCATGAAAAAACCACTTCCATGTTCCAGCAGTGGGCTCCCCTGATTCAGTACCATTCCCTGTTGGTGACCTCCTGAGCTCCTGCACACATTGCAATTTATATAAAATATTTGCAGAGCACAATTCATGTAGTGTTCATTTCAAATGGTAAATACAGCAAAGAAAATACTCAAAGAGAACAGTAACTTAACTTTTATCTATGCTTTTATTATGGCTATAATGTTAGTTAAATACAATAAGTCCAATCCTTGTATGTCTTTTTACAGTTTTCCCACTTCTTGGCAGGACTCACCACACCAGCTAGGCCCATCTCTTCCAACACAGCTCTACAAAATGTAATAACAAGTAACAAGTCTATTGAAAAAACAACAAACAAATCTATCAGTATCATTACCAATGATGATAGACAGTGAAATTTTACTTTTGTTATGAATATCAAAATCATCAATCATCAAAATAAGATACTCCTTCACAAGAATTTGACATAACTCACTCCCATCCGACTGTAGATACAAAATGCTTCTTTCTCTCTCCTCAGGTGTAAAACATAAAAATACTGCTTTTAGGTGTGTTTTGATGTTTTAATGTGTTTGCATGAAAGAGACACCTTACGCACAAAACAGCAATGTGGTAAACAAAGGTGCTGTGGAACTGAACTGCATTCAGTTTACATATTAAAAGCAATGAAAAAAAACATTTAATTAAAGGGCCTTATGCCTGTGGTTGCCGACTGCATGTCTTAGATAATGTGAGGTCAACCTTTTAACCACAACTATACAACAAGCACTAAAATGGCTTGATGTGACTAAGATATTTTATAACTAATAAACTACTGCCCACTAATATAGTACTTTGAACATGTGTAAAGATACACATATTGTAAATGTTTATTTTCTGATTTTGGTTAATACAAGTGAGGTTGTATTTGTTCTATTACACCTGCTTCTGCATGAGTCATTGTTTCTAAAAATCTAATTGACAGAATAAGTGTTTTTGCCTTATTAGTATCTGCCGAGGAATTGCATGCCTCATAGATTTGTTCTAAGAAAGCTACATAACTAGAACATGAGGGCAACATAAAAGCTGTTCACATCCATTTGTCCAGGGCTTTAAGAATATTAACAGAAATGTCATTTTGGTTTGATATCTGTACCCTGCATTGATGCAGTGGTTTGTGCCCAATGTGCCAAGCCAATGCGCCAGCTCAGTGGGTGCAACTCCCCCAGTGTCAGATGACCAGTTTGTGAATCATTGATCTGAGTAAATCAATAGTCAGCACGTCCCTCTCCCAGCCCCTCTCAGTGGGTCGCCATCTGTGTGTGTGTCCATATTCTGTCCGAAGCCATCGCAGGAGCCCATCAGCGCACACCAGGTGGCTGCCATCTGGGTCCCGCCGCTTAACACACAGCATGGTTCCCTGTGTAGGAGAGTGTTGGATGTATGCATGAGTTTGCGAGATTGAGGGTGACCATTAAATGTCACATTTGTGGGTGTGTATCCTTAGTGACTGTGCTGTGTATAAGTGTTGTTGAATTTTTTTGTCAGTGTGCATGTGAGCACATAAGGGTGTCTTTGCAAAAAGGTGAACCTTTCTGTAAAATGTGTGTAGATGCAGATACAAAGTGACAGTGGAGTTGTTGGCCAGCACTGAAGAAGGTGGGGTGATAATAAAGTGGTAACAGGGTGTTTGCTGTTTTGGCATGCCGCTGTCATGGCGGTTGGCAGTAGAATGTTTTGGAGGAAGGACTCAGATTGTGTGCATGTTTCGCACTAAGTGTACAAACATGGAAGTGTGGTGCGTTGGTGTGAGTTCCTGACACTTCCTGACTAGCTTCTCTTCTCACTCTTCAGACTCACAGGGCTTTCTGTATGTGTGGGCTTGAGTCATAACACTCTTGTCAATTACAACACAAGCTCATATTTTTCCATTAAAACTGGGACAAACTAATAATTTCCAAGTTTGTCCTTTAGTGTTAATTTAATGATTTTATACCTTATCTTGTTGAGTTAGGGTTAGGTAGGTGAAAAGGTACTATGACTTGAAATTCACAAACTGCAATTCTGGACTCCTCAGTAGAATTAACAGACACAACTCCCAGCCATGACTCCAACTCCATCCGCAAGACAAGATATAAGTTCCCACCATACACATTTTTAAACAGTGGTCCAGCCTGTGATGAAAGTGAAGGAGTAGATAGAATGTGCTATGAATATGTGCTGCATGTGCATGCATATACTCTGCACTCCACCACTGGTTTCAGCCTACATTATTTTTTTTTTTACACCATTACATAAAGGAACTGTTATTACAAACTGGGATTTATAGGGAAAATAGTCAGAAATTCCAATCATCACCAAACTACAGAAATAAGCAGATTTTAGGAACCATTGAACCACAGCACTACTAAATCAGACGACATAAACAAGTGCAACACATCTTTCTATTTTGTCACATCTGCACTATAATCTAAGTGTATGTGTGGGAGTGTGTGAGAGTGAGATAGTGTGTTGTATGAATGTATGTACACATGGCAATATGTTGTGTTGTCAGTGAGATTCCATCTCCTGGCTATAGTTTGATTCACGTAGGTGATGCAGGCAACACAAGAGCCATTGTACACACCGCTTCTGTATGATTTTTTTCTCTGCAGCATCTATCACTGCCACAACCAACAAGCATGATGCACCGCACACACCCCTGCTCCTGTGTATGTGTGTGCACACCTGTGTCAATACATACGTGTGCATGTTTCGTGTACACGTGTTGTGGTTTTGCAAGTATGTATGTGAGTGCATTAACACTCACAGACATAAAGCTTGCAGAGGCTTTGTCCCAAATCTCCTAAATCTCCCAAACAGCATTACTTGCTATCTGAGCTACAGTTACACAGGCTGCGCTGTGGAGCAGAAAAGTAAATACACTATGAAACACCAAGTCCCTTGGAAAAACAGTGGCCATACATCAAAAAAGACAGATTCGGGTTCAGAGGCAAGGGTTATTGTACAACTAACTGAAAGGAGATGAAGTGTGGGGTTGAAGTGTGATTACAGTTTAAAAGCAAACAATTTCTTCAGGTCACATGTAAGTTAAATACAAAGAAAATGCGTAATGGTGTTATGTCATGCAAGTCCAGTCATACACTCACCATGGTTTACATCAAGACACAATAGCATAATGATGATAACGTACAGCCTCTTCAGTGTGTCAAGCCATTGTATTCCACTCCTTCAATGTTTTTAGAGTCGCTTTAGAGACTGAAATATCTCAATAACTATTTGATGGATTGCCATGAAGTTTGGTACAGAAATGTATATGTATTCAGAATTGCCTTAGATATGTTGATGTAATAAAATTATATTTAATTTCCTGTGTTCATTAGAGTTAACTACTTTCACATGCACTGTATCGTTTTGTTTGGGTGATTCTGTGTTCTATTTTACATGTTTTTTTTCACTACATTTGCATGGCTGAGCAGGTCTGCCTGTCCTTCTTGCTTTGATGAAGTCTAAGAGGATTGCACACTGCAAAATGAAGTCCTCAAATAGTAGGTGGGTGATTCACTTGCATATATGTACATGAATGACTGCACGAGTGTGTGTGTGTGTGTGTCTCTCTCTGTCAGTGGATACTTTGCTTAATTTCTCCCAGTTTCACAAGCCTTTCTGAACTATGAAGCTGCAATGACAGGGTCATCTGCCATCTCTCTCTTCTTCAGGTGTCAAACTTGGACAGGAAGACAGAGGATTTAAGCCCTGTGCTTCCTGCCATAGTATGACTCAGTTATCGTTTAAGCGCAGCTGTTTCTGCTGAGAAGTGTTGTCATCCCCCTTGTTGCCAGGATCATGTCGATTTAGGTATCTGTCATGCAAGCTGATGTATTTTTGGAAATAGATACAGCAGAGTTAAAAAAAACGTGCTGTTGTTTAAAATTCTGACCTTTAAAGTGTACCATATAAATGTAACACTTTAATGTACGTATTTGTTCAACCCATTACAACAGCACAGCTTGTTAAACAAAAGCAATCTAGCTCAAACATAACATTACAGCTGTCACCAAGACGGAAGTTAAGTGTAAAGAAACTTACATTCGTACCGACTTTCTCTGCTCTCCTCCGGCGGACTTCAAATCAGCCTCTCTCGTTAACTGACGTCATGTTGCCAAGCTGTCACTCCAATCAAAACTGGCCAATAGAAACGTGTCATTCATCTTTCATCGTAGGTCCCGCCCACGGAATAAAGAGGAACCGGAAGGACAACTTTTAATTTCACAAGCAAAACTTTTGGATTCGCAAGCAAAATTTTTTGATTTGCAAGCAAAAGTGTGGAAAGTTTCTCTCTCAAACCATTTTTTTGACTGCATAAAAAAGAAACAAAAATAGCTCCATAAAAAGATAACATCAATACAAACTGTCCATGAAGTGTTTTCAACTTGAGCTGTTCCAAGCGCTCCTACAAAATGGCAAGGCGTGCAGGGTGCAAGAGCAGCATGCAAAACACTTATTGGCAATAGAAAACAACTGGAAAAAGAGGGTCAAGTTAACGCTGTAGTGGCAAACCATGACACCATTGTGATAGTCAAATTTTAAGATACTATCCAAGGTCTGCTTGGCCTTGGTGCATGAAAAGCTTTTAAGCACTTAAGGAAGCTTATATGTACCAGGGAATAAAGGACAATAAAATTTAATTAAATTTAATTAAAGAACAGTAACATCCTTTTATTAGTTTGCAGGTTCAGTTTGGAGAGCATGTTCTGTTAACATGCGTACGGTAGGTCATGGTGTCAGGGATGAAGCAGGCTTCTACAGATCATCGTCCTCTGCCTTGTGTTTGTTTGCATTGGAACTGAATGTAGTATGTAGCACATGCACCTGCTCTTGCAGTGTGCGGAATTTATACACACTTTATGTGTGTATAAATTCCGCACATGGTGTGTTTTAAAGCTAGGATTTGACATTGGTTGATCACAGAACACCCGCCTTGTTTGATGTTCCGGACATGGAATTTTAAGTACTTATAAAATCTTACAATTACATTTAACATTTCCCCTTAATAAATCTGTTTTATGCAACCCTCCACTCTGCCTTATTGAGAAGTCAGGTTGCACAGCTAAGCACTATTCGTCTGTATTAAATGCTACAGTAGTTCGGACCATGATCTTTCTATGAAAACAGATAATGTCCATAAAGATTCGATTTTTTGTAGGCGACCAGGTGTTTTTACTTGACTTGAATGTCAAGATCAGAATTGCTTAAAGTTTTCAGAGCTATACATTCAGTGGTAGTCCCTGTGTGTTTTTTGCTTATTGTTCCTTCACTTGGATGTTTGAGCCTCACAGTGCAGAATGATGTATGTGCAGAGTGACACTAAAAGACTGTTTTTACATTCATTTGCTGAAGGGAGAAAGTTTCTCTGTGTTCACTGTCAGAGCCGGTGAATACAGGCAACAGGGACGGGACCCAAATGCAGACAGAAGCAGGCGGACAGTAACAGTTCAAAGATTTAAATTACAACACAAAGGTCTACAGGCTTACAGAACCATGAGGCAGGCAAGTGCCAAAACCTGGAAGAAACAGTTCAAGCAGGCAAACAAATGTAAGAGGGCAGCAGAGTCAGGCAAGGTTCAAAAAGACAGAAAACAGAGGGTAGCAGGCAAAGACATGAGGCACATAGAAACTTTAAAAAACTGTCAGGAAACAAGTGGAAAAGGGTTACTTAAATATCTGGGCTGATGAGGGAAGTAGGAACAGGGGAACAGGTGGGCAGGGAAGGTCAGGTGAATGGGACTGAAGAGAAAGCGGTTACTGCAAGACAAGAGGGAGTGGCTGAAGTCAGAGGCTGTTTTTGAAACCACCTGCTACATATTACAGACGAACGCAGTGCATACTACATACTGTGTTCATCGGTAGTATGCAGTATAAAACTGTGATATCGATTTATTTTGCAGTATGCTAGGCCATGCTTAGCCGGTTTCTGGTTTTGAAAAGCGGAAGTAAAGAAGTGGGCCGCTAACAGCAAACCACCGCAATAGCATCCTCTTAAGCTCTGAAAATGAAAGGTAATAACTGTAACCTTGTCACAAGTTCTACTTGCACATGATTAAATTAGAATGTTTTTATGTTTATTTTTGTTCCTCCCTGTCAACCACTGACGTGGTAGCGTTGCTCTCTACCATCAGTGACCTTGTGAATGATGTTGAAAAAATAAAAACAATCAAAAAATACAATAATGTGGACCTTTCTAACCGCTTTGCATTCTGGGATACAGTAGGCGAGGTAGACTGCATACTGGAGATTATCTCAGAATCAGTATGACATTTCTGTCATTTCGGTATTTCTGGCATACTGCAGTTTTTGCTTTTGTTTGCATACTACATTCTACATTTTGGCCAAATCAGTACGTACTGCTAGTATAACAGGCAGTTTCGAAAACAGCCAGAGTCAGTGAGATGGCTGAGAGGGCCGGAAAAGTCAGATGGCATCTGGTGGACAGGTAGGGAATGGCGATGGTTGGTTTGAGGATCTGGGAATGTGGCTGGAGAGAGAAACAGAGAGGCAGAATGTGACAGTCACCATCTGTAACATTCATGCATTACTGTTTGAAACACTAATCCGTGCAAGTAGACAATGGACTCGCATATATGCACATTGGATTTTTATCAGTCCAGGACTAAATGCCAGAGATCAATAGGTTCTCATTTAATGGGTCATGGATCAATAGGTCTGTATTAAAAGCAAGAAATCACTAAGGAAGCTTTTCCCTGTCTTCTTAAATTACTTAATGCCTGGAAAAAATATGCTAACCTATTTTTCCTTAAAAACACACATGTAATAATCAGTGGAAGAATTCTAATTTAGAATTTTAAGCAACTGTTAACTGTTAAACTGTTCAATATATCTAAAACATAATACACCTTCTGGCAGTTTTGTATTTTACATGGCACAATCTGTATAAATGCAGAGGCATATAGCTCATGTTTTTGAATGGGGCTTGTGTGGTGCCTTCTTCACCTTTGCCTTTAGCTTAGATCAAACTGTTTCTTCAGGTGTTGCCAGCAGTCCTCTTAAGGCACGGATTGTTTCTTTGCTTTAAGTGAATGGGTTATCATTATCACAACATTCATCTCAGGTAGATCATTTAAAACCAGCACAAGGTTAATTCATTAATCAAGTTTAATGGAGGACCTTCAAGTACCCCATGAAGAAATATGTGTTTTATAAAGGCCTTAATGAATGTGACTTCACTGTTTGCCAAGAGTTTATTGATCGGAAAACCTCATTCTTTTTAAAAGGTCTTAGTAAGTCACCTTTTTTTTGCTATTTTGAAAATGTGCTTGTCCTCAGTTTTACACCCAAGTCGATAACATGTAATAATAGAAGTTGCATCTTTTGAAAATTATACATTTGAAAATATTTCAGTGAATTTTATGAAAACAAATGCATTTGTTGTGCGCATTACTGTACAGGTAAAGTGATACACCAGAGTTAATCATTTTCACAGTTTTGACAGATCAACTACTGCCGATTTATATTACTCACATAATTAACCACAAAGTCTGTAATAGTTACACCTAAAAATCATTCTTTAACCAAAGCAAAGTTGCTTCCTTTAAATCAAAGTCTATTGGCAGTAGTTGTTATGGAACTTCGTAGAGTGGTCTGGGTTAAGTAGGGTAATTTAGTCTGAATCAATTTAACAGCTTCAGTTAATCCTCAGAGCTGTATTAGACAAACACCATTTCTACTGAAGTTACCAACTGTACTGTTCTGTACTAAATGTAACTACAACTAGTAGTAACGGTTGTAGGGAATGATTTCAGGTGTCCTGGTTCTAGTCTCAAATCCCCCTCTCTATGAGCCAACAGTCAGTATGCAATATTTTGTTTAAAAAAACTTAAATAATCTATCATACTATCATATGCCTGTACCTTAGCTTCAGTCACTATTCTGGCGCATACAGTATGTACAAGACACTAGGAAGGAAGCTAAACGGCCTGATGCCATCTGTGCATTTCCTGTAGAGTCTGTGGAAGAAATTTAAGCCTAAAAAGCCATGTCCCATTGTAGATAAACATTTCAGGATTGTGGCACTAATGTCTCTTCTTTTGAAGTCTTTGCAGAGGAATGTGGTAAAGCTGAGGTTAAGTCATTATTACACTGCTATCCGCATGCTTATCAGCAGGAGAGACGTATAGATGATCCATTGCAAAGCATCACAAAGACTCCTGCATTGATTCCTGTTTGTTGGTTTTAGTTTAGCATTCAACACGCAAGCTCATATCTTGATTTAGTAACTACAGCAGTTATGTTTTATCCTTTTTGCCATAAAATAGTAGGCCTTTATCATAAGTTTGCTAAACATTGGTATTGGTATTAACAACTGTCAGTAGAAAGACCAGTCAGCATGGGTGTGCCCCAGGGGGTGCTTCAGATATTTGGTCTTATTATTCTACATTGTTTACCAGTGACTGCCCCACCGTCTAGCCAGAGAACATTGTGTTATCAGATTCTCTGATGCCACGGTCACTCTTGGCTTCATACACAAAAACAGTGCCCATCATATTATCACCTTAAAATATGTTGTTTTGTTTTTTTGTTGCAATAGTGTGATGATAACAATGTGATTCAAAACATCAAAAAGATGCGGGAGATCCCAGAGCAGTGAGCGAACGCCGGCCAGTTATCATCTGCAGCCAATCTCTCATTCAAGTCGGCTCTTATAAATATCAAGTGATGACACAGTCAGCCTGAGAACCCATGATGAAATTTTCTTGGTCAAGGTTGAATCAGCAGATGCATCGTTTTTACACATCAACCAGAAGCTCATGTAACTTTATATCATGCAGTCCTGCAGGCATACTAAGACGTGGGATAGCAGCATAGTACGATCTAGTCATTAAAACTAAGTATGTTATAAGCCATTATATGACAAGGGGTGTTCAATGTAATCAATGTGGACACGCGTGTGTAATTTATTGTGTGTGGAGCACACCCAATGACAGGACGCTTAAGTGTCTCGGTGTGGTTTGATGGTTTGTAATTATGGTGGATCAGTTTTGCTTTAAGTCCAAAAGACTCCCCACAGGGACAATAAAGGAGATTTATTATATTTCATCAAAACATGCAATTAGATGTTTGTCTTTGTTTTCCAGTCACTTATACTGTGACTGTGTATGCAGTGACACTATTCATTCAATCAGGAGAGTGTTCAATATGAGTGAACAAATATTTATTGACATCTTCATAAAGAAGAGAAATGTCTTTGGCGTCTAAACCCCACCGTGACGTCATGATACGCCCCCATGATGGAGTCCAGACACTGGTGGTGGTGGTGGTAGAAGGATGCTGAACATCTGGCTGTGATGAGGAGTGGACCCGGGCACAGAATGTGAAAAACTGGAGGTGAGGAGGTTTGCTACGAATCCACACTGAAATGACAGCTGACAGAAAGCGAGACAAGAACAGATATGAAGTTTGCAGCAGCAATGTGATTGGCCAATGGAAATCGTGGCAAAATCTGGTTGGATAAGTGAAAGAGAAAACGCCCATAATCAGCTGATTAAGAGAAGCAGAATGAATGAGGCATGAAGACAGTCTTCCTGATTGAAGATATGCTGTGCTTCATTAGTCTAATTTAGTAAAAAAAAATTGCAGCACAGTCACTTCTTTATGTGGCAGAGCTTGAAGACAGTATAAATCTACAGCTTCTTTTTTACCATATGATCACACAGATGATATCTGGACAATTCTGCAAAGTGTCGGATTATGTACAATGATTTTTAAATGTCCAATGCCAATGATTTTAATAGTTTCTTTCTACAATATCTGACCTTGGTCACTGTTATATCATTAACGTTACGGGGGAAAAGGCAACATTTATTGCAGGTCTGTGATGGGACATGAACGCAGCGGACTTCATTCACCACCCCGACTTCCAAACCATTACTTTTTGCTTTGCTACATAAAGGCTATGTTTTGCATTAGAATTAGATGTAAATTCTGTGCCGCAGATTTGTTGAATATGGAAAAATTTCCTAGAATTACTATGACCTGTCCATTTCAGCTTGTCATACTTAGGTTCATGCAATTAATGCAGTATGACTCATACTTTAAAAAAAGGAGTGAAATAACCGAGTGCACTGTCTATTACACAATGCCAATCTTGTTTGAGTTAGACAAATTGGCTCTCACTTCTTTTGCGGATATTTTGCAGATTTGCTAAATAGCCAATTAAGCTTTCATGGTAGAGAGACAAACAGCATCCTTGTTTAATGCACTGGCAGACACAGTCACTTGTTTCATAAACACAAGAGAGCATCCCAGCGTGAAATGAAAAGGTGTCCCTACTGGTAAATGTTTGGGTTATATTACATATTAGCATGCAAAGTGTAATTAAAGATTTAAGCAAACTACCTGCACGTGGCCTGTGAAATGGAGTGTGCTGATGAAGCTGCATTAAAGCATTGATTTTTAATTAGCAATTCCCGGTGGTGACATGAGCT
Organism: Nannoperca australis; assembly: GCA_036023655.1. NCBI lineage: Eukaryota > Metazoa > Chordata > Actinopteri > Centrarchiformes > Percichthyidae > Nannoperca > Nannoperca australis. Next base: position 31,820 of record JAVQJD010076330.1, read on the forward strand.
GAAACATGAGTCTGATAAAATATGGCTTCAAATTTCAACTTCTTATTTAGGTTACATACATTTTCATGTTACATTTAATACAATCATTATTTCTGCTAGTAAAAATGCAGTTTATGTTATTATAACACGTTACTGTAAAGCAGTTAAGAGTTACTTTAATTTCCTTTTTATTTTAACAGCTCATCCTACATAAGTATAGTGCATTACCACCAGCAGTTTATTAAATATACAATAGTGACAGCATAATATTCTTCCTGCTTTCTTTATATCCATTACCTTAATATGACTGTTGAACTGTTGTGATAAAAAAAAGGATGCTGGTAATGAGAAAATCATACTATGCAGCAAATAACCGCTGAGCAAATACTATACGTCACTCTTATCCACTTTCTGCATTATTCATATCCTTATAGCTTTGGCGACAGTGTAGTGCTGCTATTAACCTACAGTCATTTCCAAAGAGTGGGCTCACTGGCTTGTTAAGCCAACATGTCGTTTCTCTTCCACATCTCATTGTGTGCAAATGCTATTGTCCCCCCCTCCTCACCCCGGTTTTTAATAACTCTGTCTGGTCCTGTCAAATGCTCAGCTGGCCTGTATTTCCAAAGCTGTTAGACGGCCATACATTTCAAGCATTTCCCTCTGAATGAACCAAGCTGTAACTCCTTTTTAAACAAATGCACTAGGAATTAACCTGTTCCACTTGATAGGTTTATTTGTGGAGCACAAGTGCATAGTGCTATACTGTGATGGTTAGACAATTATATATATATATACCTAATTTTTCTCAGTTTTAAAAGGTGGTAAGATGTGTATTAACAGTTCATGATGTGGACGATTACAGCAAGGACAAAAATAAAGTTTTAAGTAAAGTCAAGAAAAGGCATTATGCTACGAAAATGTTAGTATTTCCACATTATAAGACACACTTGCACACACACACGCACACATGCACACTCACACACTACAGCTTTAGTAAGCCAGGTTAGGGTACCAGGATGCTGATTGATTGAACAGACTTATGTATTTACTGCATTGTTTACCAGTGTCAAATAAATCATGCTAATCTGAGCTTGCTCGTCACAGTGCAACTAAGGCAGCGAGCAAAAGGTCTTCCTTTGATCTCTACACAAACACACACACACACCACATATCCAACATACACAAACACACGTGCACACATAAGCACATGTGCAGTCATTTGGGAAATTGTTTGGTGGTGATGTGCTGTGTGTGTGTGTGTGTGTGTGTGTGTGTGTGTGTGTGTGTGTGTGAGAAGAGAGAAAGAATGGTAGAGAGACAGTGAGAAACAGAGTGAGAGAAAACAGGGCCTACCTGTTGAAATGCTGACAAATCCCTGACACTTAGACAGCCTGTTATCTTTCCCCTCTCTCGTGCAGTTTGCTTTCACATACTGTCATGCAATATCTTTCATGGATGAATTATGAAGGTGTTGGCTTGATACAAAATCTAATATTTTATATCCAAGAAGAAAGGGTCCAGTTGGTCACTATTTTTAAATTTGGTCAGCGTCTTTTTTAAGGTCACACTAAAACAGTGACTACCTGATGTGGAATGTATAGTTACTCGACATTTAAACCAACTCCTTTCCATACGATTGGACCGCTTGAATGTGGGAATGGCTTAGCAAATACAATAATAGGGCACTGTGGAGGACTTTGACTCTTGTTAGACCACGAGGAGGACATTAAATGAACAATTTAGTTTGTTTTCCAGGAGGAGAAAAGAGTTGCATCTTGAAATACAGATACTCCAAAAAAACTAACTATATTAACGATACATACTACACATATTTAGCATGTAACAATAGTTAAATGTACAATCAACACAGGGACAAAGGATTGTGTCAGTAATGACAACATTTTTGCTGCACTGCCTCTCCACTGTTGGATAAATCACCAGGATGCAATTTGAGAATTCTGCATTTTTAAGCCAATTTTAATCACAAAAAACAACTTCTTCCATGAAATCTTCTGGTTTTTGGTGTCTAGAAATTGGCAACATGCTCCAAAAAGACCCCCAACCCACCATTTGGTCTCAAGCTAACTCAGTGTCACAATAAAAATGTAAATGGTAATTAATGAAGCATGTTTAAATAATAAAGACACTCTATTTAACATGATATATAACATATATCATTGTTAGCATTCTTGATAGTTTCTATAATGACTCATCGCAGAGTAAAAAAAATCATCTCAATTGGTGGGTACAGTATGAATCACACTGTTAAAATATGGCTTTGATAGCGCTGTCTCCCATTTGTATGCTTTCTCAGAGATTTCCTGCCGGAGTTTGTGTTTCAGAAGACATGAAGCAGAATGGTGATTTTGTGATTTTTAATTAAGGCCGTTGGTTATATTTTAGTTTGATTATAACAGTGTGGCACAGCTCTGTTTGCAAGGGAAGAAAGAAGCAGCTCCCTCACATCGCTTCTCATTAGAGACATTCCCGGGGCCTCATCAAAGATCCCCCCCCCCCCCCCCCTTTCTGCCACTTCCCTCCCTTCTTCCATAATGCACCGTTTTCCCTGTACACTGCTCCCTACAGCTCCAGGACATGCTTAACAAACACACCAGCAAAACACTCCTGATGCTAACTTTTCACCGTTTTGCTCCGCCACAGAAAGAAAATCACAGCAATGCTCTTCCACTGCAAAGTTCATTCTTGCGTCTTTGCCAACAAATGAGGTTTTCTGTGACGGATATTTGATCTCTACAGCATGAAGGAAAATATGCAGAGTTCCCTATGCTTGTGTTGTTCTAGAAAAATGGGCTTGGGGGATACATAAACTCCATGGGTGGAAAAGCCTAAAACAAGCCACTTTCAGGCTGTATTACCTCAGTGTCATTAATGTGTGTTAGTTTTTCCCAGTGAAGCACTGAAAAAAAAGTCACAAGGCTATAGTATTTTATGGTAATAAAATTTTAAGTTTATTCAATGTTTGTGTCATCATTGGCTCTATTACACAACATACAAATGATTCTTCCAGAGTCTCTCTCACTCATTTGCTGTTCAATGAGGAGAATTGCTAGGAGATGCTGAATGGGAGGAAGGTATCTATTTTTCTTGAGAAACCACTCATTCCTTCCTGTTCACTGGTTTCACTGACACTCATCAGGTAACGCCTGCTCTATCTATTATTTACTACTGTAGCATTGCAACTGTTTCATGGAGGGTTAATTAGTCCAGCTGACTTGAAAGAAATGAGCAGCTTGTAAACCCATTCAGTGACTAAATCAAAAGACTAATCTACAAAAACTGTGTGAAAAATAATCAGGTTTGTGTCTTTAAATTGAAGCAATGTGCCATTGGACCAATTATATGTATTTTCTCTATTTTCTGTTTGAATTTTCTACAACCACACATGCACAAACTCCCGCACATAAACATAAACTCTTTCATTAAAACAGCCACACAAACAGTGGATGGGGAACTAGCTTAGTTGCCAGCTCATGAATCATGAGATGACAGATAACCAGAATGCATGTGTTTCCTTCGAAAGCCACTTAAGAAAAATCATAATTGGGGACGCAGGTAGAGAGGAAAAAGGAAGGAGAACAGTGAGTGGAATGGAGAAGAGCTTTTATAATAATTGTTTAAAAATTGTTTCTCTGAACATCAATGAAGGCGAGAATGAGACGTGTGAACCTGCATCACTAAGACAAGGAAAGTTTATTTGAAAAGCACCATTCAACAACAAGGCAATTCAAAGTGATTCACGTGAGAAACACACACAGAGCATTATAAACAGACAGCATTGTATTGGCAGCCCACCTTTCTTTGAAGACATTTTGGTTTGTGAGGACATTTAAAACCGTCCTCATGGTGATATAGTGTAAGATAAGTGGTTGAAAATCTATGACCTAAATGTAAAAGATATAAACAGCTCTACCACCATAACTCAAAAAACAATATAAGTACCACATCTGTTATGTCTGTTAATCCCAAGTGAATTAACAGGTACTGTGTTACAGAGTAACACCTGCAAATAAAGAACTAACGATCTGAATATGTTATCACTCTGTAATTGGTTTGTTTGAATTGAATTTTAGAAATTCATTCATTTTAATATAATACTATAATACACAAAATGATGACTTTGTTACTGTCATAACAAATGAAAATAACAATGAAAATGTATGAAAATACAACCTAAATGCAGGCATGAACATGAACCATGGTCACCCACCGCTGTTGTTGAAAGACAAGAAATCTGTGAAAGTCAGAGCTATGTCTTATTAAAGTGATATATACGTTTTAATTGTCCATTTGGCAAATGATTATGACAAGTGATGGATAAAAAAGGGCTGTTTAAAGCCTGGACATCAGTTGCTGTTACTGAGGTATCTGAGCCACAGTTCAGTTCAAACAAAATCGTTATTTATTTTTCAGCTACCGAAGCTGACAAAGTGGAAGCTCAGTTCTTTTCATTTCTTACATTACATAGGGACAAACTAGGTACACTGTCATGATGGGAAAGGGTATTATTTTTATTTTTTATTATTCATGACTCCAGTGAGGAACATCACTTACAGTGAAACACAGCTCATGGAGTAACACCAAAGGGCGTAAGAACTGGTGGTGCTTCATTCTTCATTCTGCAGGATATATGTTCCCTCCTCTGACTTCTCCACCAAAAGTCTGGAAAAGGAGAAAAATCGCTACCAGGATAGATTTTTTATCACTACTTTCTTTTGGTTAGACTGAACACCGCATAACATAATTATGCTCTGAAAAGTCTGTTCTGTACAAACATTTTATGTAGTGTGAAACACCATGTTGCCGCTCAGCATTAAAATGTGATATACAGTTTGGGTTCATAAATCTTGACAAACTCTTAAGAAAGAAAACGGAAAACAACAAACATATGCCTGAAAGAGGCAGCTGAAGGGGATTAAGCTGGTGAACTTAATAGGGCATTTATTGTGTGTGTGTGTGTGTGTGTATATAGATATATATGTTATTATATATTGGCTTTTTTGGGATAGGCATCGCATTGTCATGAAACTTTGTACATGCATGGTCCCCAGAGGATGAATCCTACAGACTTTGATGATCCCCTGACCTTTTCCTTCGGCACCACCAGCAGGTGGCAATTTTTGGCTTGTACTGAAATATCTTGACTGTGAGATGAATTGCCATGAAATTTGCTACACACATTCAAGTCCTCCTCAGAATGAATTATAATAACTTTATGTGAACCTTTGACTTTTCATCTTGCGCCACAATCAGGTAAAAAAAATCTAATTTATCCAATACTTTGGTCTGTGAGAAAATACCAGCAAAAATAATGACAAAGCCTCGTGATTTTCATTAATGAGCTAAACCAACAGCCAATTTCATATTAATTAATTATTCATTAATTTATTAAATCTTTATTTGTCCAGGATGGTTCAATGAGAGCAGTTCACTCTCTTTGTCTGTGTACACAAGGCAATAAAAGCAAAAGCTAATTTAGACAATGATTAAAACTTAACAAACTGCAAAGAAAAGATAAAATCAAACCATCCAACCAGGATAAACTTAATTATAGCAATGTACACCCCACCCAACACCAATCATGACCAGAACTAAGTGTATACCATCAAGTGTTTTTAAAGTATTTGTGTCAACTTTCCTCCATATATAGACTGTGATGGCCGCATTCACGTCCTCACATGGTCGAGCAAGGGCTCATCAGGGAAAGGATGGGTTCAAGGAGTGAAAAGCGGCTGGAGGAGGAGACTCCCGGCGTGGGGGACCGCCAAGTTGGGGGAAAATACTTTTTGTATTGGGTGATTTGTGGTGTGGGGGAAGAAGGTTGGGTTTTCTGTCCGCTACCTGGGTGTTGGAACGGCTGAAAAATGCAAAATGGTAGATAAATAAAGGCTGGTTGTTGGAAGATAATTCTGCGGCCTGGGTCTATCTGAGCAGTCCCTCACATAGACATACAAGGAAATTTGCTGTGGACATTTCACAACTCATCCATAATGCATGAGCAGGCATTTAAACCTCTGTGGGTCATTCACACATTGATGACATATGAGAGTTGTTGAGTTCGCATATGAGTTGTAAGGTCGCACTGTAGTCATGTGAAAGTGGTCCGAGTCAGATGACTTAAGGTGTGAAGTGAACCAAGTGGGAGGGGATGTCGGAATGGCATTGTAAGCAGCCGTGCTATTTTAGATTTTGCCCAAAGAATAGCACCTCAAAACTTAAAGAAAGAAAGAAAAAGGGAAATGTCCAAGAGTACACCAAGTATGAAGTACTTAGTCACACAACGTGGCCTAATTACCTTTCATGCGGTAGTTCGGCTATAGGGTGAGGCAGCACAGGAAAAATTATTTGAAAAAGGTGGAGAGAAGTTGTGAGCAAATAGATGACAGAAAACATGGTAAGCTTTATCCATGCTCTCTCTCTCTCTTTCTCTCTCTCTCTCACTTTGTATTCATCTCTCCATTCACAGCAAATTGCTTTGAGACTTATAAAGCTCCTCCAGCAGAGCTCTCACCTGGGAACTGGCCCGGGTCTACGATCTATGCCTCATGCACTTCTAACTTTAAGTGCGTTGCCATCAGCTTGGCCAATTAAGTCTCTTGTTCCCCCGAAGTCCTGCCTTCCTCCTCTAACACTAGTCATTGGAAATGAAATAAGGAAGAAGGTGTCCCCTAGTGAGCAGAGGGGCATAGTCTATTCAGGTCTGTGCCTGCTGTTGGACAAATCAAGCTTCTGATGTGTGTCTAATCTGGAGTCTAAAGAGCGAAAATAACACAACCCTGCAGAAAAGCCAGTTTTTCATTATATGAGGTTAATACATATCTTGTCAGCTAGGCTTGTCACCACACTGTCTGCAGCTATCAGACGTCTAATTATGTACAATCCCAGGCCATGCATGGAGATGGGAACATTACAGGATACTGGTGTTAACCCCTTGAATGCTAAAGCCTTTACTGGTACATTGAAGTCAAGTGCTGAGAGAAGGATGAGGCACAGAAACATATTAGGCTCCAGATTTGTTATGGTTTCCTCTGAGATGAGATTGGAGTTCCATTTGTCCAGAATGGGTCATTGCTACTTCAGCTCATTGTAAATATACATAAAGAAAAATAAATACATATGGTCAAATAAAATATGCATATTTTATTGAGCTCCAATGTGCCTCTACAGAACTGCTGACTCAGCTGAAGAAAAGTAAAATTAGGAATTTGGAAAATAGGCACCTCTGAAGGCCAAACAGTGTAGTCTCCTTCTTTCACTGGTGGTCTGTCCACAGCTGTTTTAATGTTACCTAGGCCTATACACTGCTGCTTGGAGAATTGAATGTCCCTCGGATGCATAAAAGATCCATCTTCACTCATGGGCAGTGTTCTGTTTGTGCAAGTATATTGGTATGTTAACAAAAGAAAAGACAAAGACAGATCAATAAAGTCTAGTCATAGTCAAATCATAATGTGTCTCCTTATCTGCTCGTTTTAACTCATATGTACACATGTACACAGAAATATTTCATAAGCTTATAAAATATGATGCAATCTCTAAAAAAAAAAGTGAATATAAAGTAGGTAAAAACTACTTCTACCTGGATCAGATGCAAAATAGTTTTACTGCTTCAATAAGTTAGTACTCTGAAAGGGTGCTGCTACTGCATGCTACTTTAAATACATCACCTTTAAATTGTAATGAATTACTTGTACTGCTTTGGTAAATGGTATTGATGATTCCTCCACCAATGCAACAACCAACATCAACGATTCTTCTGTCCAATTAACACGTTTCTGCTTCCTTACTTTCCGTCTATTGTCCACACATAAGGTCAAGCCATGAAGAGGAAGGATCCAAGAGAAGATAGGAAGATGGGCTAATATTGTCAATGCATATTTATCTAATGGGATGTCCTTGCTGTGTCCTGTGATATTGAGAAGTGATTCCCTGGAACCGTTTTGGACGATATTAGTTTATGACATATAAATACCGTATATGTTGTATTTCTCTGTAAAATGATTATTGCACTCAAATTTCTTTATCTCTTCCTACATAATGTGATTGATGAGAAATATATACGAAATATTATGCACATTGTGTAATTTAACATACATTGTGAAATCTATAAAATAACCTGCTATAGAAACAGGTGATAAAAAATCTATCAATTCATTATTGTAACTAAATATTTCACATTCAAAAGCAATGTCTTACATCTTTAGCTATTCATCCAAACATTTTTAAACAGTCATGTTGTAAGTATGTGCACATTAAGAATGTCATGGACCATCATTACAGCTGTCCCGATTTTCATCACATCACGAAGCTAAACGGTGCATAACATCAAAGAAAGTCCCTTATTTCTCATTTCAAATTTATAAAACTTGCCTATGTCTGCATGCAATATCCGCTCATTCTCTCCCATCACCTCCTCCCTTTGCTGTGACGTTCATTTGTGCCCCGTAATTAACTCAGCATATCTCTGTCATGATGCGAAAATAAACCGCAATTTAACTCAGAAGGCAAATTAAGCGTGTGTGTGTGTGTGTGTGTGGAGGGGTAATGGTAAAACAAACGATAGCAAGAGGTTAATAGGAAGAGAATTAAAAGTGAGATTAGACACTGATTAGCTTGTATGGTAAGGATCGAACCAGAAGGAGGGGAGAGGGAAGTAAAGGAAAGGAAATCTGAGTATAGCAACAGAAAGGAGGTAATGATAGACATTTACCTAAGGGAGGGACCAGCGATGAGACGAAACATGTGGATTAGAGAGAAGAGTCTAGTCTAGAGAAGAGTCTGAAAGCAAAGAGGGTTGTAACTGGAATTGAATTGGGTTGCAAATGAAATATTTGTAGGCAATTAAACCGAGTTCAATTGTGCCACATTTGTTAGGCAAGCAGAAATGCTTCCAGAAGGTGGACAAGATGAGGAGCTCACACTTACAACCACATATCTGTGGTCAAGCTGAGATGGTGTTGAGAGTCTGACTTTGAGACCACTAATTTGCAATACAATCTGGTACCTGTAGGCACTTGTTCTTTGTCTAGCACAAACATTGTTTTACACAGACTACATACTGTATCCACATCGTGGACATTCACACACTTTCCATGTTTTGCTGTCAAACAAACATTCACATATTCATATATTCCATTCAAATGTGGCACTGACACTAGGGATGCTAATTTAGATTTTGTTTTTCTGACCGACTTAGGACCCTCGTTATCCGTTCATTAACCGGTAACTGACCAGATTCTGATTTATTATTTAGACTGGACGAATGTCTGTGAATGGTGAGGCTCTAGCTTGAAATGCAGCTAGAAAATTGTAGCTCTTGTGGGGATGCAATAGCCTGGTTCAATGTAGTTCAGTAGCTCACAAAATCTCTCACCATCCACCACATTTATAGGCATTCTGTCCTTTCCCACCATAAAGTTATTACCTCTGCACGCACATCACTACAGCCTCTTCTAGCTAACACCGACATGATAGTTTGTTTGGAGGACGACCACTTTCACACAAAATATACATTGTCAGTTCATACATTTTTAACTGGTTACATTCTTAAATGGCATATAAAATCAATAAACAATCATCAACATCCTTATTTACTCACATCTGTGCAAATGTTTTCATCTGCTTTGCAAAGACTACACACATGCATTAAGATATATACTCGTAAGTTCACACACACACACAAACACTTTCATTTTCTGCTCCCTCCTAATAGAGACCACTTTCTCCTCCTCATGTCTACCAGTGAGATGCAGAGTGAGATCAAATGAATCCCACCGAGCACTGGTCTGGCTGAGACTCTCTCAGGTTGACTTTAGTTCAGATCAGCATGAGCTCTAAAGAAGCCTGGTGAATCAGCTGTTGCTGACTAGCTAAGCCTATTTAGTAAGGAGCTGGAGATAATTGACAAACTAAAAGTAATAAAAGAGATAAAGGGCTTGCAAAAGACTGTGGGATTGGCAATTGTGTTTGTTTGCTTGTGCCTGTTTGGTAATTGTGTAGCCTTGAGTTGTGTCAATGTAGGTTGTACAATTCAATTTTACGAGTCATTTTGGTTTGTAAATCCACCTGTAAAAACCAAATCTCAGTGAAAACAAGATTGTTAGTCTGTTGCTATTAATTAAGGGACTGAACTGTGAGGTTAATGACGTCTAGCCCCCAATCCTAACACCTGCTAATACAACCCTGTCTCCTAGCAATTACATTTACATATGCTGCAAAAATTATGAATGTATCTGCTAAGTCACAAAATGTTATTATGTCAGCTAAGACAATTTGACGTCACCTTTTCAGAATTCTGATGTAGGTGCAAAACTATTTACTCAGAGAGGCTTTCTGATTCTGGGCCAAACCTGCTGCAACAGTTTGATACAAAACAAAGATTATAGTAAACCATCTAGAAAGTAAAACGAAAAATATATATTTTTTACTAATAATGTAGTGTTCTCCTACAGATCTTTGTCAAGCCTGGGCCGGGATTGTGTTTGATCCACTAGTCACTAGGGACGGGTGTCAAGAACCGGTACTAAATTGGTACCGGTTCCTGACGATAAGCTCCTGGACATTAATAACATAACATGAATCAATTCCAACCACTAGCAAAGTTCTAATCGTCCCCTAATGACGTCAAAGCTGCTGGCGTCGCGTGTACAGACAAAACATTCAGCAGTGTGGACTCACTTTACTAAATTGGACAAAAATGATTAAATGTAATATATGTAAAAAACGTAGTTGCATGTAAAGAGGGTAACATCGGCAACCCCATAATAGCATTGCACCGTGCTAAATTATGGAGACTATGAATAAGAGTATTGAAAAGTATCGGTATTGATAAGCAGCATCAATATTGATCAGTATCGATATTGGTATCAATAAAATCCTATAAACATCCCTACTAGTCACCAAAACATTGGTGACTATGATACTCACGTTAAACATTTTTAGTGTGCTGTTTTTTACCGGTCTTTTCTGATGAAAGAATGTGACCCTCTTTTAATAGGAAAGATTGGTCTATATTAGGATTTTGATGATTGAGTCAGCAATGTCATATATCTGAGACAAGCATTAATTTGACAATCATCCAATTAAGTGCCTTGTGAATAGGATTATTTTGGTAAAAAAAAATTAAAACCTCCCTCCTTGTTTTAAAATAAATAATAATTGCTGAGTGTAGTTGTCACTCATGAATGACTGGACCGTAACCTGAGGAAAATGCACAAACAAAGCCGCTGGTGCCTAGAATAAACTTTCATCTTTAATTTGCACCCTCTCTCTAAAAGCAATCTGAAGTCATCCTGCTCATTTGCAACATTATCTATATTTCCATCCTGAACATGACAGCAAGTGGTAGGGAAAAAAGAAAGAAACTTGAATCAAACCTCTTCATTTACTCATTTTCAGCATGCAAAGTTGTTGTTATTTTATCATGCACATCTGAACACAATCAGCCCCAAAGCAAGTTTGTTCGTCGTGTTTTGTGCATGCAGCCCTCTTGTTTGTTTTGCTGTTATTTGTTGATGTGCTTTTTCCTTTGTATTACCAGAACAAATTTAATTAGAGCTGAAGGAATACAAATCAGTGTTCACCCACCAAATACTATTTTCTCCCCTAATAAAGGACTAGGAGAGAGAAAGGAAAGAATTACAAATGTGTTTTCAAGAGCTGGAAAGAGAATTGCTTGAGGAATGTGAGGCTTTTAACAAATGAATGTAATTTTACAAACTGGCCCTATAGGCTAAAGTGAATGGACCCACTGAAGAATAACAGGACAGCGTTTTCTCTTGTTATTCAGAAAACAGTCCAACGGAAATGAATGGAGGCTTCACTTGGTTTTTAGACCAATGCCAAGGCAACACATTACTTGAGGTACCTTTACATTATAATATATGAAACAGCAGTGCAGACAGTGAAAGACAGACTGAACTTCAATCCCTTATAAAGCCATAAGCTACACTTGTCAGTTCTGAGTTAGAAAATAAAAGACTTGCCATCACAGCACTCCCATGAAGTGTAACTTCAGTCTCACACATGGATTTATTTTTAAAACACTTAAGTCACAGATATATTCTGTGACTTCACTGTGTTTCATTAACTAATTACTGATAACTGATTAATTAATTCCCATAAGTTCCTTTCTAGACATCCCTGGTGTACAGTACAAAGTAACCAAATACTTTTCACTGTCTTCATCCTACTGCACCTCTCCTCTCCTTTCATATTTTTATTTCCTTCTTGTTCTCCTACCTGATTCAGCTTGTTTTCCTCACTTCCTCTCCCCTGGCTTCCTTTCTACTCTCTCACTTTACTTGTCATTCCTTCTTTTTACTGTGTCCCTCCACTTTGCCTTGTTTTGTGCCTTCTTCACCTCTTTCCAATTTTATTATTCCTTTGCTCTTCCTCTCAGACTCCCATCCCTTTGTCCCTCCCTCTGCCTTACCCACTTTTACTACACTTCCTTCCACACTCGCAAAACACACACCTTGACCTCAACTCCCTTCCTCATTCTCCCACAGGCCAGCTTTGTTTCTCAGCATTAATTGGCCCAGTCTCCCTTCTGCTTCATGGGGCCATAAATAAATTATTTCATGGCAGAGAGGTTAGAGGAGATGCAGGTCTGGGCCATCAAGAAACTGCTGTACACAACCATGCAAGCAGGCATACAAACTCAAACTCGAATACACTGCACACATGAGTGGTCTGAGAGACCTCTACTTCAGCCCCTCCTCTTGGCTCTGTTGTCTGTGACGGAAGACTTTAGCCAATCACAAGTTATTTCAGAGAGACTGTGCATTTGTATTGGCTAAGCTATAAGAGCAGATATACATACACGTCCCTTCAGACGGTAAAAGCCGGATTCAATGGCAGAAAATCCGGACAAAACTCCTGCAACTTGTAATACATTTCCAATACCTCCATTGCCTGCAGTGGCTTATAGTACAAAACAACACCTCCCGGCTCCACACGGAGCTTCAGGCTTATTGTGTTTGATGCCATGGCACATGTAACGACGAGTGGCAAAGAGGCATAATGACATATATTGGGGAATACGTTCTTTCGGGGGAAAGTGGTGTGTGTGTGTGTGTGTGTGGTGTACTAGCCTCTCATCTCACTGCTGGACAGCGTTGCAGCTGCCTCTAAAGCCTGGGGCGCTCTGCTCTGCAGCCACAAAGCGCTGGAGGGACGTCTTTGAAAAGACAAGTTGTGGCGGGAAGAACTGCAGTCTCGGTGAGCGAGCCCTACAAGGGATTACGATTTCATAGGGAATCTGATTCCTTCTGCTGCTGGTCAAAATTGTGGATTTGGTGGGAGGGGCTTAGCAGAGTGATACGAGACAGCAGAGAGAGGCAGAAGGTTTTGCCTACCCCAGCTTTAATTCAGCAAGGTACCAATTTCCTGGTTACAGTATGAAGATAATTAAAGGACGACCTAAAGGAAGGAACTTCAAATAACTCTTTTTTTTAACTAAATAATAAAGTTATATGTTTTATGGTTTCATTGTTTGAGATGTGTTACAGACCCTGCTGTTTTTTTAAAATAGTTTTTTACAGTCCAGTGAGGACTTTGGTAGCACCCTCTTCCACTTATTTTTCATCCTTGTTTTGTTCTTTTGCTCTGTATTTGCTCTCAAGACTTCATGGTGAAGATGAGGGGCTTGCTTATTTACTCCCTCGTTCCCAACCTGGTTTGGACGCTAACAGAGTGTGTCTGAGTGTGTTTGAGTATGTGAAGACAGAGAGCTTGCACAAAGCTCTATCAGCTTAGGCTGCAGTGAGACACAGTATCGTTACCAAGTCCACAGCAATTGGCCTGAAACAAAAGCAGCCTACCAGAAATTCTCCCAATCCTTCTGATAACCAGTCTGTCACTGGTGATCACTGAACTGCATCCTGCATCAACATCCTGTCCCAACAGGAAACACATTACGGATGCAAAGATAAACGTCATGGTGCCTTTAACTCATCTACTCGATTGTGATTGCCCTGAAGTGACACTCAAGTGCTGCTCAAGATATTGGATCAGTTATTGTTCTGTTCAAGATGTTCAATCGATGTTGAAAGTTCATTATTGATGGGATATCTTTACAGTATAATGTGGCAGTGCTACATCCTTTTAGGCAGAGTGTTGTGCTTGAAACCAGAACCGAAAAACAAGTATTTAATAAGAAGCTTTATTTGAAACCAACCTTATATTGCTTGATATTATTCTTTTTATCAAGATATGCCATCACAAAACATTTGCTTGTTTATAAAGTGAAGAAATCACGATTGAAAATTGTAAATTTGCTGAACACTAAAACCTCATTGTGGCTGAAAAATAACTGACCCAAGTCAAATCATTTAGATGCAGGCGGATGGTTTTCTGAGAAGAATTGAAGCACTGAATTGACTTTGTATCAAGTTTTAGAGAAACTCTACTCTGCTGCCTTTCTTCCAAAAACAAAAAAAACTCAGCAGTCTTTGAACCACCTCAAACAACTGGTTTATTCTGCAGACTGTCCTCTTGACTCTCTAAGGTGGTACACAAGCCTTTCATACCAGACAAACATATCGAGTGATTGACTGGTTGATTCATTACAGCTGCCTTGACCTTTTGCCTGAAAACACTGAATGAAGCAATAAGGGTAAAGTAAATACAGAACCACTGAGCTGTGGTGTAATGGGGCAGCGCCGGCCCCAATGCAAGCAGGCCTGCCCATCACAATAAACTGTAACATTATTTCATGTCAGTAGTGAATGAAAGATGAATGAAAGCACGCAGCTTTCAAACAACAAGCAACAGATAAGGCATGGTGCCTAAATTAAATAATTACAAGGAAATCAGACTGCTGTGCTATGGAAGAGGAGTGGTAATAGCAAGGCCGAGATGATAGTCTACTTGACGAAATCTGGTGTCGGAGCACCATAACGGATGAAAACAATAGTGATGGAAAACCTTGTCACAGATCCAAACGTAGGCCTAATATGTGACAGAGCACCATCACAAATATGAAAACATTAGCCTATTGGTGACAGCGCACCTTGACAAATATAACAGGGCCAAGCAACAGCCGATTTGCACCACCTCAGAAACTGACTATTTTGGGAAGCCTTGATTTTTTTCTTTCTCGGCTGCTTCTTTCAATTTTAGATTTTGAAACCAGCTGTTTTGAAACTTCGCTAGCTAACTGTGGATTTTGCTACGCATTTGTGCGCATGTCCATAATTACCGTGACCCAGAATTCCGCGGGCACAATTTTAAACATCAAATCGCTCATTAATCCTTATTTAAACTTGGGTTAGAAATGTAACATAGAGGTATGAGACAATAATCTCTTGTATATGTTACTTTGTTGTTACTTATGTGGTGTATGACAGTAAGCATATTACTTCATCAAGCAGATGGCATGGCACATTAAGGTCTTTATATAATTTATACAGATTATCGTCTATGTATTGAGCGTTTTTATATTCTATTGATTAAGATACGCACATTTTTAATACACTGTGGCAAGATATATGCAGCTGTACAGTCTTCTTATGGTAATTTAGCAGCTGGATTTACTGCTGGATCATGAGCCAAAATGGGGCCTGATGCTGGTCAATGGCAGCAATAAGCAGTATGACTGTAGGGCACAAGATGAGAGTTTTAAATAAGTCCTCATGTACAGTACACCACTGTGCCAGATGTGTTTTTAGAGTAACAGAAAAAAAAAACATAAAATACCCACAAATATTATGAATCTAAGCAGACATGTAGATGCAGCTACACTCACAGCTCACTAGTATTTTCTTATTGTTTCTCTTGTTTTTTTCCTATCTTGAAAAAACAGATTCCACATCTAAGTTATTTCAGCACTGGCATGCTGGTCCAGGCTATGCTGAGCAGAGATGGCTTTGCTCCATGCAGTGCTCACCTCAAGCCTCTGCTGTATTTGCGGTCGTGTTCCTCTGTGGATGATACCATTTCCAATTTATTAAGCCACACTTTGTTTGAGAGGGCCTGCAAATGAAAGTGCCGGATGTTGTTTTTTTCACACTCTCTCCACCCTCCATCTCTGTGTGTCTTCCTCTCCTCTACTCTATCTTACACAGCAGAGTGCTGCAGCGAGCATGACTTTGTCTCTGAACCTCTAATATATAGCCTGGGTCCTCTGTGCTCTCCACTGTGTGTGTGTGTGTGTTCTGTTGGAGTCCTCTCTACTCTGCCAAAGAAACTCAGCCCAACTGAGTTCTTTCAATTCATTAGCTCCCTACCAACGTACCCAGCTAAAACAAGCAGAAGCGGCACTTGTTTACTGTGTGACAATACACAACAGACTTAATAAACAATCTGATTCAGCAAATAAGCATTCTATTTTTGCTATTCTGTTTATGCTCTTGGTCCACACCTTTTGAACTGGTTGTTGAATCAATGGAGCAAGTTAAGCAAATTTCTGACAAAATCTTTCGCTTTTGCTGTCTTGTTTTCTTGCTATATTACAATCAGTACAGCTTCTGTTTTTCATGTTTGTGTTGCTTCTACGACTATATAAAATGTGGATATTTAAAACACATATAATGAATAAGACTACGTCCACAGCCACACTAGGGCTTTAAGCTGAATGCTAACATGTTTCATGCTAATATGCTTACAAATATGTGGTTATATGTTGTTGTTGTTGTTTAGCAGGTATATTGTTATTTGCATGAATTAACTGCATTATCCAACATTTTTGATATGCTAATCCATCTGGATGATGTAGAAATATTCTGGATCTGTATGACTGACAGATGTACATTGCCATCCCTAGAGCCACACCGCCAGTGTGGATAAAAACAAACAAACACAACACATTTTGGAGGTTGTGCTGTTGTAACAACAGAGGATTACCTTAGTTGAAAATGCATCCATGTTAGTACCAAATATATTTTGACTAATGTCACTAGGAGGTCCAAAATAAATAATTGTGTTTCCCCTTTTTGGGCAGAGATCCAAAGTATATTGAACAATTTATTGCTTTCTTCCACATTTTATACAGCATGCCCCTATGCTTCAGGTAAGAATAATCTTTTTAATATCACCTCCAGCTCTCTTTTCACCTGCCTACCATTTCCCTCAATACATTTGTACAAACCACCCAATTCAGAAACCCAAGCAATCTGGTTCAAAGTTCCACCGAGAGGGGGAAGGCAATTTATTGAGAACATTAACTCAGCTATGTTTTTTTTTTCTTGCTCAGTCTGTCTGAGAAAACATTCTTTGTCTCCATCCAAAAAAAGCCACACAAAGTCTTGCTAAGCACTGAGTATGTAAGACACAGAGCATTTTAATCTTTGCATTTTCATCCTCTAACCCAAACTCTGGGGTCTTGTTAGACACTCAATTCCTCAGCAGTGTGTGGCCTTCAGCATCTTCACCATGGGAGACTCCCTCACCAGTTGGCACTGATGGAATTTTGTTGCTGCTTTTTTAGTAAAATGGACAGTGAGGAGGAGGATGCTGATGGTACCACAGTGCCTCTGTGTGAAATGCAAGTCAGGTTTAGCCAACATCATGCTCTGGCAGAGGACATCTCACCTAATAAAGTTCTAAGAGAGGAGGAGAGGAAAGACAGAGAGGGAGAGAGAAAGAGAGAAAGCACGGCACCAAAAGACAGCCAGCACTCTGGGAAAGAGGCCGACAGACCAGAACATGCAAGGAGGCGGAGCTGAGACAGAAAGAGAAAGAGCCCAGAGGGAAAAAGAGAAACACAAAGAGAGAATATAGAGAGAAAATAAAGATTTTGGGTTTAATCCAGATTTTTTGTGTTTTGAATCATGCTTGTTTTATAAAATGTGATAATTTGTTGATAATTCTGTTTTTCCTCGATCAATATTTTGTTTTCCCTCTGGTTGACTTTCTGGAAACCACAAACTCTATAATTTAGCTGTGAAACTTTTCCAACAACTTTTCAATAACAAAGCTGAAAGATAAGCCAGTCACATTGGTGATTGTATTAAGTGTTATCTAGCTGTTAGCACCATAGGAGAGCAAACATACTTAGTGCAATGTTCTCTATCTGGTCCATGCTGATGCGGACTAAACAGTTTATACTGATTGTGCCTGTTCGTGTGTGTGTGTGTGTGTGTGTGTGTGTATGAGCACATTTATGCAGAGTGTGCAAACACAGGAACAGATAAGCAGGCGATTCAGTCAGAGTGGGTATGAGACTAATTGGCCAGTAATAAAACCACTGGCTTAATTACTCACACAGATATTTAGCTTGTCTGGAACAGAAATCAGAGTACTGGAAAAATCTGCACAAGGTCAGCAATGTACTGTAGCAACTCTGCAGTTAGACCACAGTACATTATATACTATATATCTGCATCTATCCATCTATCTATGATATTTGTCTATCTTAGCCTCTTGAAGACAAAACACTGCAACAAGCTTAAAATTACATGTCTTACATATTATGGCCTTGTAATGTTGATATGGCTAACCTGACATGTTCGTGGACAAACTGTTTACACATCCAGCAGAAACATTAGCATTCATTTGGAGCCAACTATCACTCTCCTTTTAGCAATTATTTGTCTCCACCTACTCCTGACATAAGTATGTGTCTATTTAGTTGTTAAATGCTCCAGTGTGTCCCCAGCTAGTCGATAACAGTTTGGTGTTGGCTGGTAAAGATGCTTAAAAAAGCTGAGGGGAATTGCAGAGTCATGTGATCATTTTCCGTGGGTTTTTCACTACATATGACCCTTTTCACATTCCTCATTGTCACTTGAAGCATTGTTCATAAAGTAAGACTAGGTCAAAACCTAGTATATGAGCAGACCGTATATGGTCATTGTACTAAATTGTTGCATGGAGAGTGGTAGTGGTTGTGCCTCTAGTATCCAAGACCAGCAAGATATTTTGTTCTTAGCATTTGATAGATTTTGAATGTGCGGCAGTCAATGAATAAATGTAAATTGTAAATTACATCATGAGAATAGAATTTGAAGACTGTTCGAGCCAATTCTGTGTGGATAAAATGTAATATAATGCTAAAGTGATGCTTCATTTGTGCAAAGTTAATGCGTGGTGAATGGGTATGATCCTAAAGAGTTAATATATATACATATATATATATATATACACTACCGTTCAAAAGTTTGGGGTCACATTGAAATGTCCTTATTTTTGAAGGAAAAGCACTGTACTTTTCAATGAAGATGACTTTAAACTAG